>JAZGTH010000063.1:2497500-2665000 GCA_036877525.1 Chromobotia macracanthus
CGTTGTAGTTTAGTGACCCGTCGGCCGCTCGAGTTTTATTTGTTTTATTTCGGACACGCTGCTGGAGGACTTTTGTTTTGAAATCTCCTTGGAGCTCGAGAGCGGAAGTCCGCGGCGACAGCAGAACGGTTCCCGTTACTCGCAGGAACGCTAAAGAAAGGAGGAAAAGCGGCTAGCGGGATATCGAGGCTGGTTTTACCGGGAGAAGAGTGTCACGTACTCGGCAGACGCTCGTAGCCTCAGACATCACGTCCTGGAGAAGTTACGGGCTGATCATCGTGGAAGTGAGTGAACGATATTAGACTGCCGGAGCTAACGAGCTAAAGGTGTTTGTCAGGCTGTTAGCTCCATTCGTTCGTGTCGGTTAACCGATTGTCAATCCTGTCAGTAATCGCTAATAATCCGGACTGATCGATTAGGGATGTAATCTGTAGTCGCTAGCTGAACGGCAGCTCCGGTATCTGCGCATCGCGACTCGCCCCGCGGCTCCGATAACGAGAGGACGGTATAACGATATATATTTATACACGATCTGCATCGATATCTAGCCGGATCGATCGATTATGACGAGGGATTAATCGAGTAATTGGGCGATCGGGGCAGGTGATATCGTGATATCGGCGCTGCTTCTTCCTGCTCACATGTGAAAACACTGAACGTCGCGGTTTGTGGCCCGCAGCGAGAGAAAAGCTCATTCGGTGTCGTGAGGGGCTTTATTTATTTATTTATGTATTCATTCAGTCCCGCTTGTTTTCTTTTCTTGGACGCAAGACGTCGGTGTGTCCGTCTTGGGTTAAAGTGTTGGATTAAAGGATGCTGCTTGTGTTTCAGAAGGCTTTTGTCTGTAGAGAATCCGCTGCGAGGCGCGCACACGCATCAGTGGTCTGATCTCTAGTGAGAGATGTCAGGTGATCGGACCGCGCAGGTACATCAGCTTACACGTTTCAGGCTTTTAATGCGTCCACTTATAATGTCAGAGCTGTGTAACCAACATCCAGCATTGCAGTCGATGTCATTTCTGTCATTTGAAGCCAGTGCATGCATGCATGTTAAAGGTGTTTTGGTTTTGAGTCCCTGATAACATCAGATTTGATTTTTAAATGATTTTTTTAAACAATTGGGTGATAACAGGTGGCTGTACTGTAAAGCGTGCAGTCAGGAGTTGTGTGCGAGTGTTTGATCGTGTTATTTATGACATGTTTGTGTCTGTTTTATTGTTAAAGGACTGACCCAATGCATTTTGCTTTCATAGGCTTCTGAGGCAACACAAACCCTTTGAAATGTATGTGGGAGGTCAAAGCATCTCCACAGAAAACCGGAGAACCTCTGGCCTCTGTTTTTCGGTTTCCCACTCGCGCTGATATTGCTGGTTTTATTTTTTAGATTATGCTGAAGCGATTACCCTGTAGCACAGAGCATGCTGTCTCACTCTGGGCTCAAGGGAAGCATTTCCTTACTGGTGTCACAATAGGAATCCCTCCCTGATGCCCGGCTTCCTCCTGAGCTAATCTCTTTTCAAAAGGTTAATGATTTGAGATGAGCCTTCTAATGGATACAGCATTCGTACTGCATCGCAGATAATCACAAAAAGCCCAGTCATGTAAAGGGCATCTGAAATATGTGAAAACTTACACAAGCTCATGGTGTTATTGCAGAACTTTAGGCAATATTACCGTTTAGCTACTTGGAGGTGTAGTTGTCATGAGGTAAAAAGACACAGTCTTTTATTTGATTCTTAAGCTGTGAGGACTCTTATTTTGTGCTGGACTTCATGTGGCCAGAGCTTTGCCGAGCTGCTCTTAAACTCGCCTGATTGCTTGTTCAGAATGTGAGATTTGTGCGAGTGAGAGAGTTTAGTTTCAACAAGTTTTAAAGCTCAATTCTGCGTTGTTTTTTTAGCCCTATTTTTTGCCTTCAGGTTTGCGAGTGACTGTTTATTATTAGTGTGAACAAACCCACATGTGCATTCTAAAAATAATACCATCATGTGCTCTACCTCCATACGCACTTAACGACAAAAAGCATCACCTTTACTAGACATCAAGTCATGACAAATAAAAAAGCTAATACTGGTAGATTTGTTCTCTCGAGTTTTGCTTGAACCATTTCCCCCGATATTAAACTGAACATGAAATTAAAATGGGCCTTATTTGTTGCTGGTTCTATTTTAAACGATTTGTGCAAACTCTTTCAGAGAAGAATTTTTCCTAATAATATTTCATCAAAATGTAATAACTTTCACTTTTGGAGCAACTTTTCCTGTCGGCTGATATCACCGCTTGAGTTTGCGGTGAGAACGGGTGCCGGCAGTGTTGCAGAAGTGGAGTTTTCCTCCACGCACAGCAAACTTGTTTTGTCTTGATGATCCTGTTCGATTCGGAAATCTGTCACATTAAGAAGGAAAAATTGGTTGTGACTGTCGTAATGTGTTGACTTGAATTGATTGTGAAACCTCAAGTCTTTGCGCTGATGCAGATTGTTTTTGTTGTCCTCCAGTTGTTTGTTTGTTTATTTCAGGCAAGTTGCCGCTGGCACCGAATACTGGTCGCGAGCTGCACCTGTGCGGTGAAACTAAATTCTGATCTGATGATTCGCACTCAGGTCACATGGCTTTGGCTCAAATATGTGTTGTGTCTGAGACTGCATATGAACGTGGCCTAATTCACAATAGAAAAAACACCTTTGTTGTGTGCACACTGTTTTTGAAATCTGTGGGAGATTCATGTGGGCCTGTCTAGGCCAGGAAAATGAAATAATGGACTTTGACTGATTGTATTTTCACAAAATGAGCCATTCTGTGTTTTTAGTCTTGCTTTGCAAGTGTTTCAATATTTCAGAACACACTCCCATTGACTCTTTCCTCTCCTCAGTGTGCTGGCAGCAGTGATTGGCTCTTTGGCTACGGTGCCAACAGCCATCATCCCATGAGCTTTCTCTTGGCCTGAGCTATCTGCTTTGGGCTCCGGCCTGGTTCGTCTGGTTCTCTGTGCCTCCGGCGCTGCAGTCATGGATCACCCCAGAGAGAAGGAGGGCGAGAGGCCAGTGAGGAGCAGTAAAGTGGCCCAGGGGCGCAGCGGGCACTCGAGGCCCTCCAGCTCTTCTACGCCCTCTGGAGTCCTGATGGTAGGACCAAACTTCAGAGTCGGCAAGAAGATTGGTTGTGGCAACTTTGGAGAGCTGAAGCTCGGTAAGTAAAGTCTCGATGGAGCTACCTGAGGTGAAGTTTCTTGCCTGAGGTGAAGTTCCTCTGGAATGTTTTCAAATAATGCTGGGATAACATCAGACTGGTTTTGCACAAACTTAAAATGGGGAAATATTGGCGGATACATTGATCAAATTTATCTGCTTTTAAACTTCAGTAATTGTGTTCAAGCAGGCATTTGAATTGTGTTCAAATGTAATTTCAGTGGGTCACACTTTCTTTTCATTTCTTAGGAAAGAATCTCTATACCAACGAGTATGTTGCAATAAAGTTGGTAAGTACATGTATATTTGTCTTTCTATGTGAACTATATGTTTTCGTTATAATTTGTCATATAATGTTGGAACTATGTCACAAACCTGTTTTAATGCAAATTAAGTAAATGTGTTCAAAGCACTAAATGAATATAAGCCATTTTTCCCCCTTTGAGCATTTGTTAAAAGCAACAGAGCAGCCCCAAAAAAAACTGTAGTAAACAGACATTTTTGAGATGTGAAACAAAACAGAGGATTATTAGAAATGTTAATTCAGCATCTGTCAGGGGTTTATAATTGATTCTTGTTTATTGAACTAGACCATTCAACATCATATCTGATATGCTCAAATTATGTACAATAGTAGAAATAATAGAGCATTTAATAGAGTTTGAAATGATAGGGTATTTGTAAATCTAAACGTCTTTTTTCCTAATAATCCTGCAGGAACCTGTGAAATCGAGGGCTCCACAGCTACATCTGGAGTATCGGTTCTACAAAACATTAGGCAGTGCAGGTAAGAAGACTCATCATGCTAAGATGCCCTGATGTTCCCGTTGTTTATCTTGTCTTTACCTGAAGTGTATTAGATTACTCCGTCTGTTGTTGTTGTAGTATTTTAATGCCGTCAGTGCATATGCTCATATTAGCACACTGTGGTGGTTTGTGTTCTATCTTTTGCTTGTTGATATTGTGCTCAAGTCATGAACTTTACTGTGTTCACTGGCTCAGGATCAGTTTGTGACCAGGATTTACTTTCATTTCACTGGCTTTGAAGGCCACAGTTGCTGAGCAGGTTCTGGCTGGATTTTCTCTTTGTGTTGGATTGAGGATTTTTCCCTCTGGAGTTTCTGACATGTTGAGTCACAGCTTCGATTTTGTTTCACAGATCACTTTGCTGTTTTATAGACGCCTAAACTTGATAATCTTCACACAGGGTCAAAATTAATGTTTAGCCTCACCAATTGCTTGTGAATTGACAAACATGCTGGTTATTAATATTTCTACATGCGGTGGTATTTTGGCAGGGGTCTGTTCTGTATCTCTGTTCAAAGAGTTTGCAGCTGCATTTGATTTTGGGGAAAGACATCACAACATAAAAACAATACGTTTAGGTGGGCCGCAGTACCGCTTTGATTTTATTTGATTGTGCTGTTCACATCAACAATGTTGAATGTACTCACATCAAAACAAAACTCACCAACAGAAACGTTTACTTGGATTTGGCAAGTGTTGTTTTGAATCCTGTCTTGATGTTAATGAATTGTGAGTTTGGCCTTCATAAGGGCAGGCTGTTAGCTCTACCTGTGAATGTTTTATATCCATTGCTCAAGCACGTGTAAGGATTTTCAGATAAGATATGTTGACTAATCTTCTGCTAATCCAACACTGGCATGGGGTGGTGTGTGTTTGTATTTAGGCAGTGTGTCTGTTTTTTAAATGTTTCGTTTTTCCCTTGTCCTGATGTTTTGAAATAATGTGTGAGAATTAATACTCCTCCTATTTCAGTAAACGTAGGCTGTTGTAGCTACAGTTCAAAGCTGTTATAATGTAGAGAATAGTGATGTGGTCCTGTTAGTTCAGTACAATTTTGGCAGTGGTTCCACTTGTTATCTTTGAGCTCCTTTTATCAAGACATTAAAGCGAGGCTAATAAAACACGTGACACCGGTACAGTGCTCACTGTTCAATACCCTGTGATTGTGTTACTTTATAAGACATTTATAGCAGTACATGGTTTTCAGTGACATGCTGTTACCATATTGGGGAAATTTTACAGTTCATTGTTATTAAAAGGGCATGTGGGAGATTTACCTTCTATCTGCCATCAATAACATTTTCCTGTGGTTCTCAGTATAGGTCTGAAACAGATAATACTAGTCCACAGTTCTTCAAATGCAAAAAGTATGCATAATAAACATATTTAAACGTACTAACCCTAACCCTTTAAGTATTTAAATTTACATTTATGCATTTATTCATTTATTCAAAGTGCATTCAAAATAAAATTTTATCAGTGCATGTGCTCCCTGGGACTCAAACCCACAACCTTTGCGGTGGTAACGCAATGCTTTACCAACAGAGCAATGTGTACATGTATAACTAATATATTAAAGGCTGATAAATCTTTAGTTTCAGATCAGACTGTGCTGAAAATTCCTTCATTATAACATGTGGGCTAATAAAGAGAAGCTAATGGCTGCATTGTCTGAATTTATCTCTAGAGGTATAATCGCGTGATATGTTATGTAAGACCGCAGATCGTGTTGTATCATGATTCAGCTGTAATATGAAAATGTTCTGCGCTGTTACATGTAAGAAGTGTTGCCGCTCTTGAGCTCTTTGTCTTCTCGTCATGCGGCTGCAGGGTTTGATCACGCTGCACTTTGATTCAGGAAGTAGCAGCTCGGGCGTCACAGAGCAGCACGGTGTCACAGTTTCCTTGGCGACACGATGCAAATGCTCTGTTCAGCGTCTGGAAGATGACTGGGTAGGGGATGTGGCCCGTGACACTCGGCTCACACATTCCTCAGTCATCATAAACTCAGAGTTTATTAGCATCAGACTTTTGCAAAACGTGACGAGGATACGAGCAGTGACAGGCCTGTGAAGACCACACAGCCCCACAGCTAGACAGTGCTTTCTGTTGTATATTGTGTGTAATAAATAGCTAAATGACTGGATAGTCATGTATGCTTCATCACCTAACTAAAGGAAGTCTTTTTTGGATGTCATACTTCGGGGATATCCTAGCAGGCACATTTTCTGTGGGTGTTTTCATAAAATTTTAAAAGCTGACATAGATTTGATGAATAATTTCACAAATGATAAAACTGTACACTGGTGCTCGAGCGTAAGCCATTATAAATTCAGCCAAAGCAAAAACAGTTTGGCCAAAAACGTCTACGTCAGTGCATCCACAAAAAACAACACGGCAGCATTTATTAAAGCTTCCCAATGAAGTAGAACTCAAGTGGTTGTTTTTATGCAGTCAGATGGGGTTTCTTTTATGTGTAGATGAGTATGTATATCGGGCGTGTTGTGGGGCCAGTGTAGACAGGAAGAGGGCGGAGCTGCATCGGAGCAGCAGCTAATCAATAATTCAGCAGCACACAGCACTGCTAGTATGAGCACTACTCAGTCTACAGGATCTGTCTCAATAAAACACTCTTTAGTTATAATCGGGAAAATCTGTGGATTTGTGGTTGGCGTCTGTGCTGAGGTCACAGGCTACCTCAGATCTGCGTTGTAATCTTGCAAACCTGGAATACTGATAGTTGTGGAATTATAACCAGTAATTTACAAATATATATAGTCTAGATCACAAATTGCATGTATGCCACGATAGGATGTCTGCGTAAACAAAGCCTCTGCAAGATTTTTTGTTACGGCCTGTTATATTCTTTTGTCTGTAGGAATCTGAAAAGATCATTTGGCAACAGATGATCTGCTGATATTTCATTCCCCAAAGTATTAAATGAATCATTAGTGGAGAGGAATCTGAATCAGAAGCAGAGCATTTGAATCCGTCCTTATTCCAGTCTCAAGGTTGCAGGTGTACATGTTCTGTGAGCAGCATGAGGTCACTCTGGTGTGTTACAGCAGGATCTGTGTCTCAGTGATGAATCAGCACTTCAGGAAAGGTGGCACTCCGACTGCGAGCGTTTCCAGGATGTTCACTTAGCACTGTTATCGCATGACGTCGGCTGATTAAACTGCCTGGAAGAAACTGGTGTAACTCTACACCGATGTCTCTGTCAGCTTCTTGAGGCACAGCAGTATGCTGGAGGTCCCACATAACTCATTAACCCCTGACTCCTGCCAGAGGCTGCTGGGATACAGTCTGCAGTCCTTGTTTGATAGACCCACTGTTGTTTTTTTTAGCTGTGGTGCGGATTTTAGTTGTTTAAGCTAGCAAGACACTGGTGGTATGACCAAAATCGTAGAATCATTGAGTCATTTCAGATTACCGTAGTGGTGTGTGTAATAATCTAATTGAGTTTTGCGGGAAATTAAACTAAAAATGTTGTAGGTTTAATGCAATCTGTGAGTTAAGTGGAAACAGTCATACTTATTTGTCAGGTTGTACTATTTTTCCTTTTGGAAGATAAACAGAGTAGAAAATAGCAATTTTCTGATCTTCAGTATCAGGTCTACAGGTCTAAACAGACTATTAAACAAATGCGGCTGGAATATTTGTAAAACTTTTGTACAACTGATGTTTCTGGCTTTACCATTTGATCTTGAATGGAT
This sequence comes from Chromobotia macracanthus, assembly GCA_036877525.1. NCBI lineage: Eukaryota > Metazoa > Chordata > Actinopteri > Cypriniformes > Botiidae > Chromobotia > Chromobotia macracanthus. The sequence goes on from JAZGTH010000063.1 coordinate 2,505,210, forward strand.
ACCAGCAGTGGTAACCTATATAATGTTAAATATTTCTTATCTTGTCAGGTGAGCACATCTAAACCTTGGCTACTCTACTGCGGCCATTTGTTTGTGAATATGTTTACTAGACCCTGCGACTGCTGCAGGAAGTGAGGCTCTCGGTGGTCAGGTGAAGGAGATGCTATTGTGACTACAGCATGAATTCCTGAGGATGTGCTTCCCCTGACGTCCTCTACTGTGCAACCCGACCCCACAGGTCCACCCTCCCCCAGGCACGGCCGCAGGCTCTTAGAAAATGTCTGTCCCTCGTTTTCTACCCATCATGGTTACTGCAGAGAGCAGCATTCTGTCTAGACCTTTTGAAACTAGATTTTGCCATGCCTAATGCATTGAGATTCTTCAACAATGATAGAATGATAAACCTCATGATTAGCTTCACCTGAAAAGTAGCTGTTGTGGATGCTTTGATAGTTTAGGGCTCTCTGATTGAAATCAAAATCAAAACTATTCGTTGTTTCTCCAACGACGTTTAAGAACACGCAGTATGTTTTCACACATTGCACGTTTTTGCGTATCGTAGATTGCGCACAATACACAATGCCGATCTGTATCTGCAGTATTTCATCTTGTATGCAATACAAGATTTTGCAACAATAAAACGATTATTATTTCAAATTCCAATTATGCGTCAAAATAAAAATCTTTCAATGCATGAGTGTATCAGATGTACCTCCCGTCTCTACAGGAGTAGCCTCAGTGGAGGAGGTGCTGTATGTGCATGGGGTGGGCGGCGGCCTCCACTGAGCCCACCCGCTGAGCTCTCTGCTCATGCTTTATGGATGGTGGGGGGGATGGGGTCTCATGCTCAGCTTTGTGATTCTCACCTTCCTCCATCCGCTTGTTCTCGCGCTTGCCTTCAGCACAGCACGTTTGGCTAAACTAGCCTGAATTTAGCATTTGTTCATTGATGGTCTGTTAGAATACGCATGCATTAATTAATGCAGATTGTTTCCGTCTCTGTTTGTTGTTCTTGGCTGTAGTGTTTTTTTTGTTGTTAGACATCCAGTAATACTCACAAAGCACAAACACAGTCGTGTATATGCAATAATGGAATCTGTTGACATAACAGACTTTGTCAGTTGGTTGGGTTTCTTCTCTAAAAATTTGGATTCTCATTTGAGGAATGAAGAGCATTTTCTGTACATTCCTCATTTCTGATTGGTTGACTGTGGGCACTTGCACAGTTTAGTAATAATCCAGTCCAGACATTTAACTGCAGCGTGCTGTGATTGACCAATCAGAACCAAAAATTCCAGACGGAGGAGTGACCATTTAAAGCTACAATCCATAACCTTTGCTGCCATCTCTGTTCAAAACGTAACATTGCAGGTACTTGGAGTTATTTTTCTAACCTGGAGAAGTTTAAATTGTAAACATCTGCTGTAAGGACAAGTTACAAATGCTGCAGCATCTACAGCACCCAGACATGTAATATAGTAGCCGCGTCTTCTTTCTGTTTACAGATTTCCCACAATTTCAGACCCAACATCTCAAATTATAAATCTTTATTATAAACTTACAGTTGCCAATTGGGCTAGGATAAGGAGATCCGTCATGTACTTCCTCAATAAAGCTGCAACTTTCTGTAACTTTTAGGTAAAAATGAGCAAAAATCAGTTGAAGTGTTAAGGTTGGATATAAATTGCTACCTCGCTCTAGACAATTTGGTTTTTACCTTTCTTCTGCAACTAATGCACAATTTGGCAGAGTTTTTTCGCGACTGTTAACTGACGTGACTGATTAAGGTTATTTGTATGGTACAGTGACCCGACTTCACAACACTCGTCTGTCTGAACATGAAGGCTGCTTTCCTGAAGCATTGACATGCCCAGACATGATTTTCTGAGAAGGCCGTTTTTCACAGCATCGCTTGGCTCGATATCATGCAGTGATGTCACTGCCCTTCTAGCTGATTCTTATCTGTTTGGAGGACGCATCACATGCGATCATGAGCAGTCATGCATTCTCGGAGACGAAACGACCTTTTCTGTGATATTAAAGGAGCAATAGTGGAAGTTACAACATCAGACTGAACAAAATGCCTTTAGTGGTCTAATGGGGCACTCAGAAAAAAAACATTTCTTTCCCATAAAGGTAAATGGAATATTCACTAATGTAAGTGTGGAGGCCGTGATGAGAGGGCGGTGATGATGATTACTCATCCTCTGCTCTGCCACTCCAAAATGATGATGTGATCGGTGCATATTTTCTCTCTCTCTCTCTCTGTGTCTCACTGTTGCTCTCTGTCTCTCTTTCTCTCTCATGACTGGGCATGCAGTTCTTATCAATGAGGAGTGACATCACTGGTCCAGAGATCAGGGTCCGTCCCATCTGCTCAGATTAATGTGTCACAATTATGCACACAAGCATCATATTCAAATTCCATTTGTAATGCTTTTATGGAGATAATATGAGTACCAGGGCTTTAGTCATAATGTATACAGTTAATTGTAAATGATGTTATACATGTGTGTAAACAAACATAATTTATCAATTTATGTTCTAAAGATTTGTTGTAAATTTGCTGATATATAAATACTTGGATTTTTTTTTTGACAATGGTTTTAGTGATACTGAGCCCAAGAAGTATTGCTTTTTAATATATAAATAACCAGTAAATATAGTATCTCAAACTATTTTCAAACTAGTGCTATAATAAATCTTTTTTATTTTGGCCTCAGGGTCATTAAGCACATTATCAGAGCAAATAAGAGTCTGATGGGTCTGTGTCACTCTGTCTGAATGTTGAATTGAACAGTTTATAGTTTCATTTGAACAACCTTTCAATACAGTTTCCCTGAATGGTTTTATTTGCTGCGGATGATGTCAACAGATTACACAAGCTGACCTGGGCGTAACGATTTCTGTTGTTTGCACTGAAGATCATCTCTTTTAATCCCATTCAGTCAGGTACAAACGAGGAGAGAGAGAGAGAGAAATCTTTCCAGAAAACACCTTTACAGACATCACAGTGGTTCACGTCATGTTACAGCAAATACAGACTGACACAGGGAGAACAAATATCACAGTACAGATTCCTGTTTCACAGGGATGATTCGATGTAGGTGTGTTTAATTCTTCAGGCTTGTGGTATTTCTAAACTCGCAGTTAGTTTAAGATGGAGGCTTTGTGTTCGTTCCTATGGTCCCCCTTTTTTTGATACTGCCCCCTTGTATTCTCAGTGTGGCAGGACTGGCCAAAGTGAGCTGACAGGAAGTCAAAGCTCTGGCTAGGTGTGTCTCATCCACAAGCAGATAAAACAAGGACTGATGATACAGCTGCCTGTAAGTGCACACTGCCCCGTGTGCCAGCACTTTTCCCCGCAACCTGATCTCCGGTCATACCCTGTCCTCCCATAATTAGTTTCACTACTGTTCCAGCAGGGCTCGCAGGGGATGTTTATGTAGGAGCACTCCCAGTAAAGTGGGCAATTTGTTAATCGCAATGTCCTGACCACTGCATGTGTGTGTGTGTGTTTTCTCTGTGTCTGTGTGTGTGTTGCGTAGGAGTGGTGCTGATGAGGGCAGGACGCTGTAGTGGGAGGTAGAGCTTCTCTGTCTCTCTGTCCTCAAGCACAGCTTTGTGAATGACATAACACCGCCCCTGGCTCTTATGTAATCCATGTCCATCCTCTCCTCCTTTATTTCTTCGCTCTCAGGCATCATGAGAGATAATGGCAAAAGATTCATGAACTGAAATGCTTGTATCAGTGAGTTAAATCCACTTAAACAGAATTAATTTGACGCTGTAATGTAGAAATGTAGTTTAAAATATTACATGATACTAAATGATCGTTAGATTTGCCATTGTGTTTACGAATGCACTTAAAGAATACTATTGTCTAATAATACTATTATCATGATACGGTTTAGGGCTGGGTATTGCAACCAATTTGGTTGCATTTTATTTGATTCTTATTTATATGGTTTCAATTAGATTTTGATTCAATTTAATATCAATTAGTTAGCAGTATTTCTTTAAAAATTAGTTAATTTTGCAGATATTGAATCCATATTTAAATATAACTGCTGATAACTGAAACCGTTAGCTATATTACTGAAATACACATTTACATTAACAATAGACCCACGCAGGACGAGAGGTAAAGTACAGTAAGTAGTGCATGAGTAATGCATGCACATTAGGAATCGATTCTGGGATTTCCAAAATCAATATTGTTTCGTTAAATTAAAGAACGATTAAAATCAGAGAATATTTTTCTTATCCAGCCCTAGTACGTCTGAAAAAAAACATGGTATTTGTCATGGTATCAGCATATAAAACAATAATAATACCATGATACTTCCTTTGCAAGATGTGATAAAGGTGATCCTCTGTAATGTTCTTTAGCAAATACTTCCTTATGAGCAGTTAATCTATAACCAGTTGTTGTATGTGTCATAATTTCCCATTATGCTGGCAGAACCCAGTTAAAAGAAAAGGTCACACTTGCATCTCTTCCTCCAGAGAGTCCAGTGAAGTTGTCTGTGGTTAATGTGTAGCTATATTGTGTTGAACTTTGATATACGTCTGTGCAGCTCTTAGCATCAGGACTCGACTCTCTGAGGCTGGGAATCAGCTTGGCTACTGATCAACCAGTTCAGGCATGATAAAACCATCTTACTGGCCTTTGTTTCTCCGGCTGCTTTGGGTTTGTTTGTGTGCGTGTTTTAACGTACAGCACGGCAGAAGCTAGCAGTCGCTGTATGTGAACTGGAGGCAGTGGAGTCCAATCTGAGCGGGTGTAGGTGGAACCTCTCAAACAGGCTGCTAGCAGATGGTGCTTTGTTGGAGCATTCAAGACTCCAAAGTGGGATTGAATGGGAAAAGTATACTGGACTGAGTTCTGCATCTCTAGGCATCAGCTTTTTTTTTTTATCCAAATCCAAATGAATGGCTCTTCTTGCGTAGCGTGACTAGCGTGTCTTAAAACATGCTATAAGTATCTGAAACATTTTCAGTTTAGCTGAAATGTAATTGAACATGCAAAGCGGTGTGTAAAACATTTTAATGTAATAATATTTGATGCATTATATTGTACGTGAATTACTATACAAACACTGTATCCTTTAAATTGTTGCTCACATGTTTCTGCAACATGTAGCAGTGGAGTGGCAGTAGAAAGCTTGTGAGCGTGTTAATCACTGGAGATAGAGACTGAACACGTGTTATGTGCATTCTGAACACTAGATGAGTCATTGCAGGCCAACAGTGCGCTCTATTCTCAGGGGTGTTACAACAACACCACACAATAAGCAGTGCAGATTCAGTCTTAAACTACCCACATCACCCTCTCTACATGCACTGTTGGGAGATACGCATGTGTACTGGTTCATGATTATATATCATGTTTAGCAGATCGGCCACATTACTCCCTGAATATAACACTGACATTCCAGTAACGCTGATTTCTTGTTTTTTACCGTAATTCATGAGGGATAGCAGTAGCTTAAGTGAGGCAAAGATGCTAGCCAACATTTAATTTACATATTTCTGTCCCGTTCTCTCAATACTGCCACCTGGTGGCTGGATGAACCAATCATTGTTTGAATCCATTGATTATCTTTGGTTTAGCACAAAAGTAACTTCCATTTTAATAGGTTTCTGGCCCTTGTTTCAACACTCATATCATGACCATTAGTATTGGATTTGTGCAAGCCTTTGGGGCTGGTTGTACTTGACAATCAAATCGGTGTCAAAAATGGCTGTTTTATTTTGTTGAGTCAGATAAGAATATTATTATAAACTCCACTTACAATAAATAACTATTTATAACAAATTTTCTTCTGGAGAAAGTAATAACATCATGCAATTATTGCAAACCATTGCAATATGCACATTTGCGATATTTCAGTATATTGCGCAGCCCTGCATTCTGTTTCATTCAGTGAGAGTGACATGACTAGTGTAATTAATGCTCTGTTTTGTATCTTTGTCTCTTGAAGTAGAGGGTCTGCCTCAGGTCTATTATTTCGGCCCGTGTGGAAAATACAATGCCATGGTTCTGGAGCTGCTTGGCCCCAGTCTTGAGGATCTCTTTGACCTGTGTGACCGAACGTTCTCTCTGAAGACCGTCCTGATGATCGCCATTCAGCTGGTAAGTGAACTGCACACTATGTTCAGTGAATACCATTTACCAGGTAGACAGTGTAAGTGTGTGTCTGTTTCCCCAGATTTCTCGTATGGAGTACGTGCATTCTAAAAACCTCATCTATCGGGATGTGAAGCCGGAGAACTTTCTCATCGGGCGGCAGGGCAATAAGAAAGAACACATCATTCACATCATAGACTTCGGCCTTGCGAAGGAATACATCGACCCAGAAACCAAAAAACACATTCCTTACCGGGAGCACAAGAGCCTCACGGGCACAGCGCGATACATGTCTATTAATACACACTTAGGGAAGGGTAGGTGTTACACACACTCCCAGATACGCACTGATACGAAAATGGATTCAAATGACATTTGACATGAAATTTTGAGTTCTGCAATCTCCACCTTCTCTCCTGTGGCAACTTGGTTACTTTAATGAATAAGTACCTAAATGTTTCAGACTAATACCATCGTTTTTAGAGATGGACAATGGTCATACCAAAGTGGTGTTTTAAGTACCTTGTAAATACTTTAATACATAAATATTATTACTTGTATAGTATTTCCATTTCATGGTATCATGGTAATCAGTTCAAAAGTATATGTGCAGATGTTAGATGTACAACTGTTTTACTGTTCGTATTATTTTCCCTCCAGAGCAAAGTCGCAGGGATGACCTTGAGGCCTTGGGTCACATGTTCATGTATTTCCTGAGGGGAAGCCTTCCGTGGCAAGGACTAAAAGTATGTTAAACCAGCTTGCTAACTCCAATCAAACTGTAACTAATTTTGTACTTTGTACCTAATTCTAAGACTTGAAATGTTGCTTTGCAGGCTGACACACTAAAAGAACGCTACCAGAAGATTGGGGACACAAAACGAAACACTCCCATTGAGGTTCTCTGTGAGAACTTTCCTGGTGAGGTCCTCTTAAAGCACATTATCTCTTTCTCTTCTATCAGGGTCAACATAAAATCAAATTTAGCTTTATTTATTTCCTCAGTGCAGTTCGCTGGTCTTATTGTGTGTGATTCATCAGTGCATGTTATTCCAACAACAAAAAAATGTTTGTAATCTTTCATCAAAATGTAATAACCGGCCCCACTCAGAAGCTACATGACATCTTATTGGCTTGTTGTTTATTAATAGCGTAGCAATTTAGACATTGTTTTAGACTTGCGCTGTAGGTAATGCAGATTTTCTAAAATCTTTGATATTATTTAGTTATTTAGTAAATGCAAATATTGACAGTGAGTAACATTTATAAGTGTTACCAGTCACATCAAGATGCTTTCAATGATAAACTTTACCTTTAGCTTCTACGTCCTGACTGAAAGTGAAATGGGTTTAAAAATAATGGGATGTTGACTTGAATATCTGTTCTGCTTTGCATCTGCTGTTATATACCTTGATTGTTCACTGTTCTCAGGTCAGTGAGGGTAAAGCACTTTCACTTTCTTCTGGTTTGTGCTTTCAGAGGAGATGGCAACATACCTGCGCTATGTCAGGCGGTTGGACTTTTTCGAGAAGCCAGATTACGAATACTTACGGACCCTATTTACAGAGTTGTTTGAACGGAAAGGATACACCTTTGATTACTCTTATGACTGGGTTGGCAGACAGATTGTGAGTCAACAGTCTTTCTTAAGAATTTGTGCATTCCACTTAGACCAGCCCTGTTCCAAAACCTGTGAGCTGTTTTGTTGTTCGTTGACTACATAGGCAGCTACCTTCTAAGGAAGCAACCCAACCAAACTGTAAGTATTATAAGTAGATAAGTAGATAATTTGACCCACTCACAGGGTTCCTCACAGACTCTGTTCACAGTAAAGTTTGATATTAGCATGATGCTAAGCTTGCAACATGATTAAAATACACTGCTCAGCATATTTATAATTTTATTTAGAATTCCGTCTGCTATTTCGGAGCACAGTGCATTATGGGATTGCTTTTTCTGCAAAGGACACATGCAGTGCTCCTATAGAATTTGCCAAAAATGAGATATCTAAGGAGCCAGCACAGCATCTGTGTTAGAAGCATGTGTGTGACACCCTAAAATGCTTGGGTGGCTCACTGGGTTTTGAAACAGAGCTGCAATCTCAGGTTAAGTCTGATGTTCACTGTGTTTCGGTGTGTCGCTCACAGCCCACACCAGTGGGGTCAGTCCACGTGGACCCAGGTGCCTCCGCCATCACACGTGAGAGTCACACACACCGAGACAGACCCTCCCAGCACCAGCCCTTAAGAAACCAGGTAATATCCGTCTACTCACCACAGGAACCCTAAGATCTCTCAAGGAGAGATGTTTTGCTATGTTCACAGTTTAGTGCTGACTCTGGAAACCATTTATCAGTTAATTGTGAACACAAATGTGTAAATCTCACGAAACCTGTCAAAAACATGTTCATGTCATATTTCAACCCAAAATCAAAACTAGACATTATATTGTTTTGTAAAATGCCTATTTTAGGTCTGTAAAGTTGTTTGCACTGCATTATTATTTTGCATTGATTTCCTGTCTGTTCATAGTTTATTTTTTGCATGTATGAACGTATAATAATGAAATCTGTAAATGTGGTTACACTTATGTTTTGGTTTTGGGGTGATTGTGATCGGGGCATGTTTTGGTGAGTCTCTCCGATGGACTGATTGTAGTAGGTGCTTCACACCACACATTACCAGCAGAGTTGCTGCTGGAGGTGGAGATGATTTCAGAGGGTTTCTGCAGTACATTGAGCTTGAAACGAAAGCATCAGACCCACCCACTCTGTTCCCACTCAGCACAGCCGCTCATACAGCATGCCCTGCTTTAGTTTATCAGGGTGCATGCTGGGAGTGCAACATGCTAATACTATATATTTACACATACATATATCACTTAAGACTATTTTTATCTTGATTTATTTGCTGGTTGTTTCTGTAACCTGCTTTTTCTGCCTCTCTTACGTTTGCAAGTGCAGATCAGCTTCACATCTCAGTTTTGCACCGTATCAAACTCATCTACTGAAGCAAACATTTAATTTTGGCTCATAAACAGAATTCAGTGGATGATTTTTGCTGTGCAACTAAATAAGTGGACAGAGTTTAAAGGTTAAGATGATGAAGGCAGTGATGTGAATTCACAGTGAAGAATATTCTTATGGGCCTTGTGGGGGAAGAAATGTGCAGATATATTTATAAGTTCTTGGCTGAGACACACAAGGGCCTCCTAAAGTTCAGTCATCACCATTTTGGTAGAGGTTTCAGTGTTTAGTTAGTCTGATTTAACAACACGAATCACTCTGACCCGGCATTTCTGTCAACCTTTTCACATTACAAGCACCTGAACTGAACACCTGAAGTGAAGGTTAAGCTATTTTAATAACGTTTCTACAGTTCCTACTGAAAATGTTCACTACACGATTTTCATGTAAATCTGGATTTTTATCTGTTCATTCTGTCTTTTGTCCGATTCTTGTTTTGTCACTTTCAAGTTATTTTTGTGTAGTTAAATGACTGTGAATCTGATCTAATGTGATTTAATAATTTAATGTGACCGGATGTCAGATAGCAACTATTAGTTGAGTTTGTACATTTATGTTGTCAGATATTGCTATATAATCTGGTCTCATTGTTGGATGCCTGATTTGCTACATATAATGTCCACTAGGCATTCAATGGCTTGAAGAAGGTTTTCTTTGTTTTTCTGTTTTAATGTGCTGTGTTTATTTTCTGTTGGCTTCTTGGTTTGATTGGACGATTGGTCCGCAGTCACTAATGCCGTTTCCTGGCTTTGACTGGCTCTTTTGTTTCTTGTTGATTTTCATTCCCGCATTGTGCTGCATGCCTCCTGGCCTCACTCCGCCCACTCTCGCTCACCCGCCACGCCTACCCTCCCTCTCGCGCCTCCATCCGCGCAGACGGCCATCTCTGACCGCAGAGGAGCTTGGGAGGTGCAGCCCAACCGGCAGACAAACTCCTCCTACCTGACCTCCCACCTGGCAGCAGACAGGCATGGAGGCTCAGTGCAGGTACTGCTTCACCCCTTGCTCAACTCTGCCTCCTGTGTGCTCATGTACAGCCATCTGCAGCTACACGCCCTACCTGCTCTCAGACCACAGAACACTTCCTGCATAGGGTTTCCTCTCCTGCTGATCCTAAAAAAAGTGTAGCAATGCTGCGTTTCATTCAACGTTCACTGCATCACGACTCTGACTTCCAGCTAAGGTTGTCACAATGTACTGGAATTGACAATAACAATAATATTAATAACTGTGATTATTGATATCATGTTCATGCTAATTTTAAATTTTTCCTTAAGCCACAATGGTTACAAACTGTCTTTCTGCCTTCCTACCCTCATATTTTGAGTTATTCATTAGCCAAAAACAGGAAACAAAATAACCAAAAAGATAAATTTGACTGATAGCATTATTTGAGTTATTTTTAAAATTTCCATAAATATTGTGAATTCTCTATAATTTTGTGATTATAATCTGATATTGTGACAGCCTTACTTCCAACCCCGTAACACTGCCATTATGTTTAGTATGCGGTTCCAGCCCTCAGAAGACAGTGGTAGACTTTGTTTTGCATGTGTGATTATCACAGAGGATTGTTGAGTGTTACACACACCTGTCTGTACAGACATTTGCCAAACAGCTTTTGTAAGATAGGAACTATGACTCAAAGCGCTTTGTTTGCTTTTAAGTGACTGTCCCGGGGTGCCGCTGAGTGCTGTCATTAGAGGTCGGGTCCATTTGGAAAAAGCACATTTATTTTACATTACCCGAGACCCGAGGCAACTAATACTGAACCTGACCCCTGTCCAAGGCACTCGTCAAAGTTTTGGACCCGAACCCGCTCGGGTCCCGGGTCGGACCTCGGGTTTCCAGATCCAAGTGGACCTGTGAAGACCTCTAGGTGTCATACACCTGTATCTCAGTCCAACATCAGGTGGTGTTCTGTCACACTTTCCTAACGAGACTTTGGAAGTTCCCAGTTTACATGTTGAATGGAATGCAGCATACAATGCATTTACCCCAGAGCTGAAACCATTAGACTGATGAAACGTGTTGTATGAACACCTGTTGTCTGACTTTGACGCAAATAAGTATATGCAATATTCAACATTAAACAGATCTTGACCGGCCTGCTACATAACATGATTGCCTGGTTGTATTTTGGGACCCAATCAAATGTAACCATATGTTCAGGTGTAGTTTATTCCTGCTAATAAAACAAGGCAGGAATATTCTGGGTTCGAGCTTTATCAACATCTGTGACAGATAACAATTTCTACTCATGTCTTAGTTTGTGCAAGTTGTATTCATGATTTTGAATACAACTTGATTTTTGAATATGTTCCTACTAGTTCACATGCACGAATCGGCTCACACAATTAAGTTCTTTATACAGTGTGAGAGAGAAGTTGACTGAACATTGCTACACTGATACAGCTGTTCTGACTGTTATATGTTCTGCTTTCCTGCCACAGGTGGTGAGCTCAACCAATGGCGAGCTGAATGCTGATGACCCGCTGGCGGCCCACTCAAACGCGCCAATCACAGCGCAGGCAGAGGTGGAAGTGGTGGATGAGGCCAAGTACGTGCACACAGATTCACATGCGTTTCTGTCGTCTTTGCCTTGTGTCTGATTGACACAAGATGTCCAGTAGCTCTCTGGGTCTTTCTCTGACATCACTGTTAACCTCAGTGGTCCATTGTCATCTGCTCTGTAGTGTGAGATGTGCTGGGTGTTGATGTGTTAGCATTACTCTTGCTCCTGCATTTCAGAACATGTTTGTAACTGTATGGGGACAGTCAGGCAGTTCCTATCTAAAAGCATTTACAGGTTGTGGGTGGGGCTTCAAGATGCACAATTATTGAAACTTCTCAAATGCACATATTGCAATACGCATATTGCAATTATTTGCAATAACAATGATTGTTTAGCATGTTATCACATCACATTGCTCTTCAATCATGCAGTCCTAGTTCTCGGTACAGTCATGCTAGTCTGTAGGCACTATTTTCTGTCAATACTCAATGGAATTTAATTATTTCAATTCCTTATTGATTTCCTTTTATTTGGATGATTTTATTCAAGAAGTATGTCGCAATGCATTCTGGGAGTGCCTGATCTGTGAATCATACTTGTAGTGCTCCATGAGAATTTGCCCAAAACAAGGAATCTAAAGTTATCATTTTGCTTCGTGTCAACAGTGTAACTATTTTCTTCTAAAATAACTGTTTAGATTGGCAACTTACTGGTTTTTGTAACCGAACATGTGAGAGCGGATGAGGCAGTCTTCACGTTGGGTGCAGCCAGCGAGGCGGTGTGTTAAAATTCGGGGCAATTACGCACTTTAGTTTACTTCCGTTTAATGCGCCTGACATCCCTGTACATTTGAGTCTGCTATATGAAACATCCTGTCTGATAGAAACACTCAGTCTTGTAGGTCTTTGATATTGTAACAAGCTGCCTGTCTTTGATTTATTGATGCACTGACAGTGTAGCAGTATCAGTTATTAGCAGTGGCACAAGCGCACAAGGTCGCCGTGGTTATTACGCATTGTTAATGCTGGACAGAGTCTTTCTTCTAATCTTTCTGATCTTCTACTCTTCTTTGTGCTTCCTTTTTGTTTCTTGCATATAGCAGCCTGGAGATTGTGTTATCATTGTGTGATATCATTAGTTAAAGATTCAGTCTGTACTGGTGATAAACTGTCACCTGAACCAAAGCAGTAAACTGTAAAACTTCCATAAATTAGTTTTGTGAAAAAGTGAAAAGCAAGATTATAATTATCATTGTGACTTGATGCTTTGTTAATGTATTAACTATTGAAATAAGACCATATTCAAGAACTCTTTACAGCTATACGATTGGTTATCTGCTGGTCAGAGACATTTAGCATTTATAAATGGAGCATTCTCATTCCAGACAACATCTGATTGGATATCATTTTTATACGTCCTGTAAGAGAAGGAATATCATGAATCATAATGCATGGTAACTGCTGCAGAGAGCACACGTGTATTCAGTAGAGAGGGAGACACTGGTGAGCTGAACATGACATTTCTCTTCTCACGCCCTTTATCTTCCATTTTCATTTATCATCTGTGTTTCAGATTCACAACAGGAATACAGTAAATGCCTGTTACAGTATTTGAGATGAGCTGATAAAAGCAGAGTGTGAATGAATCAGATGTATTAGATCTCGACTCTCTCTGTCGGTGTGTCTCTGTGTTGGTCTTGTGTCGCCGGCACTGGTTTTGTCTCCTCATCTCACCTCTGTGTAATAATCTCTGTCTTTTCTCTTTTCACACTCCTCTGTAGCTGCGTGAAAATGCTCAACCTGTGGTGAGTCTCTCTCCAGTCCACATCAAACCTAAAGGGAGTGGACCAGCCTAGACTGCGGCCACATAGATCTAGCTTGCACCAGGGCTCACATCCACTAACAGTTACAGGCTAATGTAGTTACAGTCTGTGAGATTGAAACAGGAAAGAGGCAGGTGCGTCTGCTCAGTCTGTCCTGATTTGAAAGACTGAAGAACTGCTGATTGGAGGTGCAGCGAGAAGTTGCCCGAGTAATGAAATTTGCATAAACCCGTAATGAAATGAGGATGTTAAGGTCTTTACAATCTGAAAACGCACACATCCTTTGCCTTTTTGATGTATGCAGACCCTTAACTAAATCTCTCTTTGTACTGCATTACCAGTCCTGCAACAACGTATTTCTTATTTGTAAGTAATTTAACAATTATGTAGAAACATGACGATGACAGCGTATCCCAGTGTTACTGAATTGTTATGATTAGTTCTTTGTTTCTATAAAGTAGAATTAGTTGTCAAACATGTCTGCGTTATAGTCTCATATTGCCAGTTTAAAATGAAGGAATAAATGTCATGAGATGTAGAAGGGTTGGAGATAAACACAGTAGTAATTGTAGCACAAGCAGATCTTTTGACAGCAGATCGTTGAATCTGCTTTTAGTCGTGGTCATATTTGTGGTGGCATTGTTTATTCTTTAGGTTTGAGGTTTGTTTAAATGTCAGATGTACAACAGGCCTCACTTTTAAAAATAAAAATGTTACACTGTAGGATTTGAAAAGGCGTCAAAGAGACTTGGTTAAGGGTTGGCATATTTTTGCAGGGCATTGAATATTTAGGAGTAATTGTCTCAGTAATAAATGCAGTAAACGCAAATGATACAGCGAGCGGCTGCTTGTGACTTGCTGCTTTGCAGCATCCATTAGAACTATGTTTAGTAAAGTCTTTCACTTTTCAATGTGTCAGTCTGGTGCTGTTCTCTTCCACTGCATGTGCCTTGTTTCTCCCAATCCATTCTGTCGTGTTGTTGCTTTTGTCGTAACACTCTGTTGTCGGTGCTTTTAACGAAACCCAGATGTCACGTTCCCTTCTGTCAACTGTTATTAATTGTTATTCATATGCAGCAAGCATTTAGGTATTTAATGAAGCACTAATGCATTCCCAAGCCTATTTTTGACAATACTGATGATGTAGTGTAACCCACGTATCTGCTTGATGTGTAATTTGCCTTCTAAGATTTACTAAGGAAGCTACATACTGACGGCGCATGTGTAGCTAGACGACAGATGCTTCATCATTAATCAGCCAATCAGCAGCCGGCACTAATCGCAACGTGTGTTTTTTCTTTAGGTGCTGCTGTTTCTTTAAGAGGAAGAGGAAGAAGAACACACCACGACACAAATGAACCTCCAGTCTCCCTGCGAGATCCCGTTCGTTTGGTTGTTTTTAGAGCGTTCAAATAAAGAAATTTTACAAGACGACAACGGCGAGTCTTCACAACGAATCGCTTCAAGGGGACCGATGTATGAAAACAGAGGCCTGCACACGTTGTCTCTGTTGGGATTGTGTTTATTTTTGTTGTTTTCTTCCACCTGTGAATTTAGGCAGCGACAGGCCTTACTGTCACTTTCCTCCAACTGTCTCCAGGATATTCACGCAAACCTACGGATCTCAAAGCACTGGAACAGCACTGCACTTGATTTGCTGTCTTGCTTATTTTTTGTTCTCATGTCCGTGGCGGTGGACGCTATGGGGAGGAAATCTCTGAATGTGTCTCTTATCCTCTACCTCTGTGACGGACACAGTTCCCATTGTGTGATGTAGAGGGAGGAAGAGAGACAAAGTCGCCTATGCTGGTGGCTGGAGCTCAAACCGCAGACCTTTTCCACCGCCTGCCCTCCCCCCGGCACCGCTCGGAAACGCGACTTACCTTTTTCTGTTCACTTAACCCTTTTTAAACGTTTGTTTGTATATTTGTTGGCTGATTGTTGGTTCTCATGCTGCCAGGATGTGGTCGACGCCTTAGAATATGATTAGCATTTGTCGTCGTATCTATCGGAGTGATTTAACGTTCACGGGCAAAGAGAAAACAATTAACTGTCGTAATGATGCTTATTGGCCTTTGTACGTGAACTTTGTGAAAGTGTGATGTAAGCAGCTCTGTTTCCAGTGGTAACAGGAGGGCCGTGTGCTGGAAACAGCGCTGTTTCGCGTGAGCGCAGTGGGCTGTGCTCAGCACGCGCGTTTTCTCCGTTCTGCTGACTAGTATTTAAGCTGCTTGTTCTAAAGCACTCCTTGCGACACAACCCACCAGCCGGTCATGCTGCTTTATCTCTCACAACATCGTACCGCTTTGCCGTAAAACTGGCTGCTTTTGGCCAACAAGACCTCTTTACTTCTCTGCGCTTTTGTATCCAAAACACACTTTTCTGTCCATATAATCACTCTTATTAGTCCCACAAACAGCCCCTGGTAGATGTTGTTGTTTTTTATGCCAGAATACTGCATATTATCCAGGATGTGAGTAACCGTTTTATGTGCCAGGGTGGCTTGTGGGTGGCTAAGAAAACTCTTATGCCTCACCGTGTTCGTATAAAGCAAAAGATATAAAATTCAGCTTGCATTAATGGCTATTCGGCGACCGTTTCCTCAGCCTGTGACGTTTCCATAGGTGTGTCTGACTCCAGAGTAAAATGAGAGGGTGTAATCTGGGAGGATCTAGACTGCCACAGCTCAACATCTTGATGTAATGCCTTAACATCACTCCCCTGGGTCCACCTGCTGCAGGACATTATGAAATTCCTCCCATGCCTTCATGCTAATTTGATGGGCTTCTCGTTCCCTGTAGGAACACTGCTGGGGGGGCTTGAGTCACTGAATCTAATGAATATGAATCAGATTGTGTGGAAGAAAGTGTTAAAACAGACCCATTGAAGCTGTCCATGTTTGTTAATGCCTGTGGGATTGTTATAATGGTCATAAGAAGCTCTGAGATGGGGTGACCCTTGACCTCTTACCCAGACGAGGCAATCCTTTCCTGGGCACAATCCTTAAAATGGGGATTAAACTATAAAAATGGGGTTATATGCTAAACTTACTGTAGTTCTGTTGTCGTTCGCTTTTTCTGTTTGTTTGTTTGTTTTTTTTTTACTTCAGAGACTTGCTATGAGAGAATTTATAATCTCAGTCGTGATGTTGCCTTGCGCATTTCTTCGGTTTCTCACGCTCACCTATTCACAGCATTAAATCCACAATTTTATTTTGTGAGCTTTCTAATGTATAGTAAATGTGAATTAATGTAAGATAAATTATATAACTGTTATTTTATTTTGATCACCATACAGACATTGAGAGAGAAGCCATAGGAGTGTGGGACTGCACTAAAGTTTCGTTTGGCCCTTGTTGATTTTCACTGTTTGTGCATTACTGTATCTTCTGACCTCTGAACTCATCTGTTATAAGGAACAGAAGTAAACGGGTTTGTTTGAGGAATCAAATACCCCTCTTGATTTGAGTTGCCCCTTATGTTTTAGAGAAACCCTTGGTACTTGTAGAACCATGATGTTTCTGGATTGAAGAGGGCCTACAGCTGGAATGTTACTTGAGATGAAGTGAATAAATTAATGTGTTATTGCCATCTTGGACCAAATGGATATCTCAAAATGGCACAAATTGTCTGTTAGCACATTCCTTTTCTCCTTGACTAATCAGTTGTGTTATCCAGCCTATTTCCACTAGTTTATCCATGTAAATAGTCATTTGGTGAGCACCCCTGAGGTCTAAGTGTCAGTTGTCAACATTAAGCTCCTATTCCTGACTTTTGGAACTACTTCCAAGCCGCATCGGGACATGCATGTCGAGTTGGCGGTAACAAGGGAGCTAACCGATCGGTGTCACCTTTGCATACAAAACTTTCCATGGTGAGCTGTATTTTTCGATGTGATGGTTATTAAATAGACTTTCCTTATGCTTATCCACCGTGACGCAGGTCACTCTGGGTCTAAATTATTCTGTGAAAGTACTTGAATGATATGCTTGGAAATCTATTCGTGGAGTTTCTCTCACAAACGCGTCCTACGAGAGGCCTCCCGTAAGACTTATATTTAACATTCGTCTCTTATCGATATGTATTATGTGCCTCGCTAGAGTTGGAAGACGACTTAGTATTTTTTGGATGTGCACTGCTTGCTTTTGCCAGATGCGACTGGCTATAAGGAGAATGATTTCACAAGACAAGTTTACCCTCCTCTAACCACCTTATTCTTATTGACTCTTCCAAAGTCAAAACAGGCTAGTTTTGGCTAGTTACAAAGCCACTAATAGTAACTGTTTTGTGGATATAAGCAGAATATGAAATTGTTTAGCTTGTCTGGTAATGGTTAATCTAGTCCTACTAGCACTGGACTGACACATACATAGCAGAAGATGATGATCGAAGATTCTATTTCCTTAATGTATCACCTGTTGAAATTGGCTCATCAATGTAAGACACTACACACTGAAATCACACTTCAATATGTTATAGATGAAGTACATTCATTGCTGGAGGATATAACAGACATCACTTGATATTACTGGTAGATTGAATAAGGTGATGAAAATGACTACTGGCTCTCATCAGCTTTCATCTTATTTTAGTTTTCCTTTTTTAATCATTGTACCATATGTTTTTGTACCTTTTTGTACTTTATTTTAATAAAGATGGTATCCTTACAATTATGGCCTTTAAGTCCACTTCTATGTCCACCGCTCCATGTAATAATTGATTTCCCAATCGTCAGGTTATTTAGGGGTCATCGTGGGTCTTTTGAAATGTGTCTGTGTTCCATTCTATCTTCTGTGAACAGCTTTTGCGTTTGTGTCACATCTGTGATTACATTACTGTGCTACAGATTTACACACAGAGAGGTACAGTATAGATTATTCTCGTGAAGTTGAAGTTTGTGACATTAATGCAGATTTTATGTGCATGGCTTTTGATTCAGAAAGCAATGGAAACTACTTGTCAAATTGGGCACTGAAAAACGTGGGCATGACGTGTTGATACACTGTTATTCTGTGGCTGCATTATGCCTTTTAATGCTACTGCAAGGCTGTGAGTCCCTCTGTAAGCTCGAGTTCAGCAGGTAAATCTCCACTGCATACTCTTACTGCTGTATACTGTATAAGCCCTTCCATTGTGTCTGCTACAGAGTCACAGCTTTCTTTTCTCAACATATGTACTCACTCCTGTCACCAGTTTAGTTCATGTGGGAACTTGAACATTTGTTTTTATTTTTGTTTTAATGAACCGATTGTTCTGATTAAATGCTTATTTTTAATGACCTTGGAATGATGAATATATTACAGTCTGAATAGGAAAGCACTGCAATATTTGAACTTTTCCTCATTTTTTTTGTAGTGTTTCTTTCAGTGAGAAAGATTCTGACACAGATTCTGCGTTTCTGTACTTTAAGGATATTAAAAACTAAACTGTACAGTACTGCAAGAGTCGTTCTCTCTTGTTCTGGTCATACTTACAAAGATACTTTAAATTTCGTTGTATAATGGATTTATTGTGTTGAAATATGAATGTTACTTAAATGTATTTCAGTGATTTACTTTGTCAAGGGCTTCGACTGTGATGGACCCATTTCCTCTTTGTTTTTCTCCTCTCTCTAAATATATTTTCTTTAATTTGCAGAAAGATTAAGGACTTGCTCTTAATCTTAGTTCAAATGCCTATTTTCCGGATGAGTCCTATAAAATTCCATACATAACCTTTCCAGTTTTTAATTCCCTCCCCTCCTAAAGGGAAACTCAACTTTGCACCCCTTTTTTATGTAAAATAAAAGAAAATGTCTCTTAACCTCTGAGTCAGTGTGTCTGTCTTTAATTCTTCCTGACATGCTCCGGTGCCCATGTTTACTACCAAATTACCATTGTGGCATTTACACAGTTTGACACGTTTAACTACTGCACTGAAGAAATAATATATTTAATGAATAACATACGCAAACACCCTCAAGTCACCCAGTCATTAAGATGTTAAACTAAATGCTGATAGTTGAATATAATGTGTTCTTTATGTCTGTGATGTCATTTTCATTATAACTTTCATGGCCATTTCCTACCTGTTCTCTTGTTCAAGTCATCTGCGATTTTGTCCCCGTCCTCTCCATCTTCAAGCCTGAATAAACAGACTGTTACAGAATAAAATAAATGCGTCAGTGTACATTGTCATTTGTATTAGACTTGATTGTTTGATATGAACAGGCATGTACATGTGAATTCAAATATGCTTCACTCAAAAATATTTGCAGCGTTACTTTTCATGAGAAAATGAGAAAACGGACCTAATTTTTCATCCTGATGGACTGAGGGAACATCACATTGCTCTTTTTGCTGCTCTTTTTGCCCAGTCCAGACTCAGTGTTGAGATGAATGACGTCATCGTCAGTTCAGCAGGTGGAGGGTTAATGAGGGCTGCTAAGAGAAGCCGCTCAGTTTGGACTCGTTCATTTTCTGCCTTTATTTCATCTTTTCACACATCGTTTCTTCAGTTTAATGAGCTGTTCATCATTTCGTCTCGCACTTTTTCGCGCTCGCTCGTTTATTGACGCTCCGCTTCCACCGGCGCGTTTTCTGTGGCGGTCAGGCGTGGTGCATTGTGGGATTGACGTCAGACAGCACGGCACAGCAGCTGCGTGATAACCAAAGAAGAACAATATAATAACATATTCAAAACGTGTGAGATTGATTCAATAAGTGTGTGATTGATTCAATACGTGTGTGATTGATTCAATAAGTGTGTTATTGATTCAATACGTGTGTGCATAACGCGCAGATTTTCATGTTTAAATGATATATACCATGAACGTGGATAGAAACATACACGTTTCCTTCAAAGGCTGTTTACAATCGCGCTTCAGTTATTTGATCATCTTTTATCGAGAGTTAAACAATAACGTTGGTTATTTATTGCAAACGTTGTTTTACAATAAATTCAGAGACTCGTATTCGACTTCCGGCAGCGCGTGATGAACTTCCGCTTTGTCCGTCACGTGACCTTTCCTGCAGGGTCAATATGGTGCGTATGTTTCACACAGACGCTCACGTCAATCGGCGCTGATCCGCTTTTATTTCCTCTTTTATTTCGGGTTCACGCGTTTCTAAAAGCGCCGAAGCGGTTTGTTCACACGCTCACGATTCTTTTGATCAAGTCTTTTGATACGCACCGCTTACAATATCGTAAGATGGTGTACGACACAATACGTCCGCCATGGCGAGCAGCCGAGTCTCAACTTCCTGACCCGGGTGTTGTTAGCATGAGCGTTTCAGACCGCATTAACTGTAATATGAGAATAAATCCATAAACAGATATAAATATAAACATGAGCGACCAGCTGTCATCTCCGCGCATGAATGAAATCAATAGCTGACTGTGTATAGTGTCGCAAACCCGCTCACGGAGGTGAACGTTTCTGTGGGAGTCACACTGTTTAATGGTGAAACTGCTTTATTTCTGTGGGTTAATAAAGATGTGATGTGTTGACAGGGACGTGTGAGGACAAAGACGGTGAAGAAGGCCGCTCGGGTCATCATAGAGAAGTATTACACCCGCCTGGGCAACGACTTCCACGTCAACAAGAGGGTGTGTGAGGAGATCGCCATCATCCCCAGCAAACCTCTGAGAAACAAGATAGCGGGGTGAGTGCAGCTGCTGTGCATACCTGCAGGCTGACATCTTTCTGTGTGCTAACAGGCACTTTACATGTGAAGGACACAATAAGTGTTTCTTGACATGTCACTAATGGTTATAGTGACCGGTGTAGTGACTAGAGGTCATAGCTTCATTGGGGAGGTTGTGTTTGGATTTTGCTGCTTGTTTACTCCTCCATGTGATCGTTTCTGTCTCTTCCTGCAGGTACGTGACCCATCTGATGAAGCGCATTCAGAGGGGTCCAGTGAGGGGCATCTCCATCAAACTGCAGGAGGAGGAGAGAGAGAGAAGAGATAACTATGTGCCAGAGGTCAGTGCTGATGTCACTTCCTGCACGTGTGCGCTGCTGTATCGGATGCTCGGATGTCTCATGTCGTGTATTTTGTGTTCAGGTGTCTGCTTTGGATCAGGAGATTATCGAGGTTGATCCAGACACAAGGGAAATGTTGAAGATTCTCGTAAGTTCATTTTGCAGGCTTGGTTTTTGAAAGGGTAGCTTAAGTTCATACCTTATGGCTTACTGACCTGCAGTGTATAGTAGGACCACACAGTATATATATGCACATTGCAATGGTGTGCAGTAACTGAATGGTTTCGTACTTTGTAACGTTATGTACTGTCAGTTTTAGATTGATGCAGGTAACAGACTGCTATCACAAGCGTAATTTTCAGGTGTTAAATATATTTAAATGTATTACAATACTGCTTTAAATGCATTTTTGTATTGCATATCCCTAGTGTTTATTGTAACGAGCTCAGAGAAAATGGCTGTCAGGTGTTGATGACATCATGAGTCTGACATCAGCTCTCTCTTTCATTGCAGGATTTCAACAGCCTCTCCAAACTGCAGGTCACCCAGCCAACTATCGGCATGAACTTCAGAACTCCAAGAGTTTAATGTCATTTATCAAGCAACAATAAAGTGCAAAAAAACAGCTTTGTGTTTGGGGTCATTTTTGATGAGCAATATGAAATTTGACCAGCCACTATTTCAGCTGTTCATGTCTTATTAAAACATGTTCTAAATCTGAATGACTAAACAATTCATTAAACTGTAAAATGTGTTTCAAAGTAAACAGTCTCTGTAAATAAACCTGCAATCTAGTCTGAATGTATATACCATCATTTATGAACAAAATCCATTAGCAGGTGTCTGGAGATTTTTCTCAGTCACAACAAATTAGTGCAAGTTCTGTAATTTTATATAAAAGTCCTTAATCATCACAAATGACCAAGTTTATTTTTAGCTTTGTTGTTGTAATTTCCAACTTTGTGTTAAAAATTCTGAAAAATGTAAGCGGCATTTAAAATGACAGTGAAAGCGTGTAAATAAATGCAACATAAGCAACATTTTTCTGAATTTTTTTAAAAAGCCACAGAGTATTTCTAGAGACAGCAAGAAGATATTTGTACAGAAATAAGCAACAACAGAATTCTGCGTAAGCAACATTAAAACCTTCCGCTCAAATATTCCAGAGGCAAAAGAACGAGACCAGCTGCCTGTGCTATACTATGACACTACATTACACAAATAGAGCTGTATATTCAAAACACAGGATATGTAAAAATGTTTTTTTTCTTTTCTTGAAACTGTTGAAAAAGTGCAAAAAAGGTTTGACTGTCTACAACCTGATCCGTTATCCCAAACAGGTAATGGTGTTTTTCCAAGCTTTTACCATGTTCCTATAGTTACCCAGAATTCCTTACAGTCAGAATGACATTCAATAAAATGTTCAACGATATTAAATTCCTAAAACAAACAGTTATGATTGCTGTTACATATTTTCTTTGGGTAAAAGGACAGATCAGAACCATATCCAGCAGGAGAGGAAGAGTTGGGTGTTTGCCTTTCACATTAAAATTCTATACAAGTACTTCATATATAACAAATACAGGAAATATAATGGGCAATAAAAGATAAGTGGAGGGAGTTCTATACGTCGAGTTAAATGCCAAGAACGTGTGAAAACAGAAGGTGAAATCTCACAGTGAATATCAGTCATTCTGTAAATGTGTGAGATCTGGTACAGTAATTCAGTTCAATGCAGCAAGAGATCCATGCAAAGCACTTCTTTTCAACGTACCAGATTTGTTCCTGAAGTTTTGAGCACCAAACGAGCGTTTGACGCCCGGCTCTGACAGCATGTGTGATGGAGGTCCGTGTTCTCATACTGATAGTTCTCAGCATTTCAGCATTACAGAAGAAATATCACAGTGTTGTGTGATACACATTTAAAAGCCTTTCCCTCAGGTGTTGATTCTGTCATTCCAGATGAATTTAATAAGGCAATTTCTGAAGGGAACTCCCATTTTAAAAAATGCATAATGTACAAGGAAGAAATGACGTTACCATATGCAAAAATCTGTTCAAACCGCAAACAATAAAGCAGTGTTTGTGTGACTGAACAGAAGCTGCGAGGGGGCGAAGATCCCCACGGTGAGAAAATGAGTCAGTTTTTAACATATATATACAAACTGATAAGTGTATATGCATATAAAACAATACAAAACATGTTTAAGAAAATAAGACATGGCACATTGTATGTCATACAAAAGAGAAATAGACATCAATCAAAATGCTTAATACAAAACATGAAAATAAAAAGGACAAAGTCCAACGTTCACCTCACTGGAGGGGGGGGGCAATATATATAGATAGAAAAACATACAAAGAAAAGACACAAATGAAACACTGTAAAATGTGCCTGCTCAGCACTAACACATACACCAGCATATTTCCTTTATTATTTCACAGGATAATAAAACGTGTCTTTTCAAATGGTCTCCATGGAAACGAAAGGAAAAGCTTTAGAATGACTGAACTGTCCCACATGACGTGGTGAAGAAACCAGATGTTTTCTCTTTCTCATGTCTGCTGTCCTCATGTTGGTTTCTGCTTCCTGAGAGAAAGTCAAGTTTTGTTCTCTTTCTCTCTGTGTTGAGTGAATGACTGAGAACTGCTCTGTCTCACTGTGACTGTCAGAGAACCGTGTTCAGGCCGTCGTGATGACGTTCAGGTCTTTCATCAAACCCTCCAGATGAGCCATTTCCTCTGATAACTCGTCCGTCTCGTAGTTCTGAGGGAGATTAAGAGGGTTACTGCGGGGGGCGGGGTCAGGACGGGGCGGGGTTGGGGGTGCTGTAGGAGGGGAGGGTCAAGGGTACTGCAGGGTAAAGGGGTAAATTAAACAGAACAGCCACAAGCAGGGTGAAAGACAGATATGGGGCATTATGCAGGAAAAATGAGATCCGTTTGGCAAGTTCAAATAATTTCAAATGATCACAAAATTGCAGTAATAAGTTTTAATAAGCAGGCAATACATAATTAGTTAAAGGGGAAAGCAAGTAAAGATTTTAAGGGGAGAGAAGAAAAGAGGTGTCAAAATCTTACTGAACATTTAAACAGCATAATTTAAAATCTGTAAAAATTATATTTAGAATATGAATATACACATTTATACAACAGTTTTAACTGTTGTCAATTAGGAAACAGAATTAGTGCAAGAAATAGTTCACAATTCTAAAAATGAGTAATAAACTGTTTTCATCAATGTTCCTGTTGATACTGTTTTATGAAAGTGATAATCTGTGCATTTAGATTCTTCCAGCCTCTCACTGGTTATTGCTGTTTAATCACATTAGTCAGGCTGTATAAATGAGACAGTCAGGACACATGTAGTCCCATCAATAGGTTTAACTGTAGTGTACCGCGGTACTAACAGATGTACTCACACTCCCAGAGTCTTCATGAAGTCTGCTGCTCTCCGAGACGTCTGGAGCGCTGGGAACTATGACAGGCATGGGAGTCCTCGTCCTTCCCAGAGTTCCGATAGAGGCCGTCTTAACTGAGTGTGGCCCTAAAACAATCGCACATCAGTTTCAGCCTTTTACCCTCATAACCAAGAAACGCTGTACCATTTCATGACATCCTAATGATTTATTGATGATGTTTGAATGTGAGACTGCCAATTATTTCTGTCCCAAATCTAAAAGACGATTTGATCTAGACAAAAGCTTTTCCATCAGTACTGGAATCTGTCTGCTTTTAACACTGTTACCTTATGCTGTCCCACAAAGCTCTGTCCTGTTTTCATTCTCACTGTATTTGTGCTTTTGTTTCTATTTGTTCCATTTGTCCTATTTGTCACTGTATTTGGTCACTTTTCTACAAACGTAACAGTTCATGTTATTTCTGTGCTGATACCAGGAGGAATTATCATTTACTGTTTGGAAGAAGGTAGGTTAAACAGAAAACTTTAAACAGAAGGTATTACATTTGGTCTCCACCAGTGAGGCTGTCAAAGGTCTGCTTACATGTTGATGAATTATAGGACCTGACTGTAACATTTACAGTGAGTCATTCAGCAGACATTTTAATTCACTATGACTTACAGTATAAACAAGAAACATCACAGGCATTTTTCAACACAGACATTTCATCTGATGAATAAATGTTGTTGTCATGACAACAGACAGGATCACAAAGGTGTTGTACCTGTCTGAGACAGCAGTGGAGTGCTGGGTAGTGCTGAGGAGTCGTATGTGGAGTGGGCCGGGACGGCAGGTACTGCGAAGCTCTTGAGGGCGTGTGTGGGCCGAACGTGCGCGGTGGGCGCGGTAAACACTGGCTCATCCTCTGCGGCTGAGCTGTGATAGCTGACGTCTGTCTCCGAGAGCTCAGTGGTGCAGGACAGCTGGCCGGAGGGTGGCAGCAGGTCGGCGCTGGGCGTGTTCCGTACTGACTCTGAAATCACATCACACAGCACAAACCTCATCCACCAATCAATGGATCTTAAATGAGTGACACCACGAGAACCCTGCTGGAAAAAGGTTAGAAATGCGCTGGAGGTTATAGGAAGGAAACAGATAAATGAGATAATCTGGGAACAGTTTCACTACCGTTGTCATAGTGATCAATCAATGCTTGAGTAGCACACAACCCTACAATTTCTGCAGTATGTACAGTAGGACTACACAATATTAACGAAAAATGCGATAACCTGCCAAATAATGTGATATGTGCTACGATAATGCTTAAAAACAACGTAAATTTTATTTAAATAAACTTTAAAACTTAAAATTATATAACCAACATACATGCTTCACATTCTTTCTGGGCAAAGAAAAGCATCAGTACAACTTCTGATGTACTTGACTGTACATAACTTCTTAAAGTATTAAAATCTATTTGTTATTGCAAACCACTGCGATACGCACGTGTAATATTTTGATATATTGTACAGTCGTGCACTGTATGACTGTTTCCTGAATGCATATAATAACCGACTACATGTGCAATATGCAACAGAGCACACAGCCTGGAATATAATATCCCACAATGCAATGCACTCAAATTCACTTTCAGTGTGTTGAATAAACCAGTAGTAATACTAGCCAGTTTTGATCTTGCAGTTCTCAATCTTAATAAGGAGCTCAAGACTCAATGCAGGAAATCATGCATCAATCAACGCTTCCAGGTGTTGAAGAGGTCTTCACAGAACCTGGCTAATGCACCGATTCTCACCTGTGGAATGGGCCCTGTCTAGGTGAGAGATGGGGCTGGCGCCGCTCTGGTGGTGGAGATAGCTGCGTGTCGGTGAGGCCAAACTGCCCAGGTGATGATGGTGATGATGATGGTTATCAAGCGAATGGATGGGGTGAGCGCTAATCACAGCTGCGAATGGACACAAACAACATTGAACAATGGTTTACAGCAAGCACGCGTACACACACGCACACACACAGAGCTATTGAGACCATGAGAGCACGAGCCCACAGAACATCTGCTCACACAAACACACACCAGCACAGACTGAAAGACAGGACGATATGCAGCTAAATCTAAGGCCAGAAACATACTCTACTCAAGTACACAAAGAAAGATCTCTATTATCCTAAACAGCATAACTCAGGAAAACCTGAACTAAAATAAATAAAAGGGCCTAAATGAGAAGATCCAGCCCTGCATCAGGACCACACACTTACGCTGGGGGGGTTGGGCATCGAAGGGCATCATCATTTTAGGTCTTATTCCCCGACGGCCCGCCAGGGTGGACAGGCTGTCCTCTGATTCGTGCCCTGCAAACCAGACAGTGACCAGCCAATCAGACTGAGGCAAGTTTACCCACCCAACAGGATCCAAATATAAGAGCCTTGTGCAAACTACCAGCTGACTTCTAAAGTCAACTGTCAAAGATCATGTGATGTTTTAGTGCTGCAGTGGCATTTTTGTCCATTAGAGGGCACTATGAATGCATAAATCTGAAGAGCTACAGGAGTCAACTGTATCACCACTCAATCCATGAAAACAAGACACAAGCGCTTTCATTTTATGAAGCATCACAAGCAGTAATGACAAACGGCAGGCGTGACTTTAAGCATCCATTCAGAAGCAGCAGCTGGAATGATGTCATGGATGATTCAACAGGTGGAGGTTGTTTAAAGATCCAATAAAATGGTTTAAAGAGCGCATTTCCTGTTAAAACAGGAAGTTAGAGCAGGACATATCGAAGGGCTTTTGTTATAGCCTTCATTCTTCACGTTACTGTATGTATGTACTACCTTTACCTATTATCATTATCAAAACTCAAACACGTTAAATGCTTCACTTCATTTAAATGGATAAAATTCCAATGTATCTTTCACTGAATCTTTTACCGCGGTAGGAATTGCGTCTCTGGAGCATCGGATCCATGGAGCTGTCCACAGGGGTGATGTCTTGAGAAGTTCGGGGGATGGGTGTGTCTGTCATAACGGGGTTGGGCTCAGGTGATTTGTCGACAGTTTTGAGCTCCAAACGCTCGTGGTGGATCCAGAGATCTGGAGGCTTCAGATCTTTGGAATTACCCTTATACTTGTGGGATCCATTGGCAGACTTACAGGCTGCTCGTTTCCTGGAGGAAGATCAGACAGAGAAGATTGTGGTGAAGACGTTTCCCTTACACCTGGACGGAGAATCTGAATGGTTCTAGCAGAAGATCTAAGCCTGACTTTGAGAGGAACTCACTTCTTCTGCTGCGTGGTGGTGCGGCGTGTACACAGGAAAGCTCCAACTACCACCACAATGATGGTGAAGGCCCCTACAGACACAATGATGACAATAACCAGGATGTGGTTGTCTCCAGTGCCAGCCATGTCTGGTTTCCCTGAAACATGGAACATCTTGGGTTATAAGGCTGTTACTAGAAAGTTAAACATCAAGACAAACTCAAAATGTTGGCTGGACATTTTCCCACCTGGAAATTTAAATAAGTTTAAAGACCCCCTGTGGTAAAAATCAAGTTTTTAATATTGTTTATCGGTATTTGTGGTGTTTCTAATCTGCTTTAACACAAACCATGTGCAAATTCATCAGTCAACACCATTGCTGAGTATTTTCTCCTTTAAACTGCAGTTTAAGAAAGACAGTCTCAAAAACTTGGTTTTCTACATCACATACATGTAACCAATCACATCAACGCGTACCAAGTGGATCAGGCAGTCTAAGCTGGTGTGACTGAGTGGAGGCAGGGACTAATTTGCATATTCATGGTACTGTGTATACTAACTGAAGCAAATTGCATTTAAGGCATGCAGAAATTATTTTCACAGGAAAAAATGTTAAAATTTGTCACTTTGATAATTAAAGAGTTTTAAGGGACTTCAAGATGATACAGGACAGACAGATAGTCATGTAGAAAGTGCTTACCAGCCGATCCAAAGCCCTGGTCTGGTGCCAGAGGTCTTCCTGTCTTCACTACTCCAGGAGCTAGAAGTTACACACAGAAGCATTGACACAGAAGCATCACAGCTCACGTTTGAAGATCACAGTTTAAACCGATATAACCTCAGCTGAGCATACGAGAACGTGATTCTCATCTCTACAGCAGGAAAGTGTTTGAGGAAGGACGGTTAGTAGATTATGTTTTAGCCACGTGCATTTCAGTGATTAACTCTTGGAAAACAGTCAGTCGGTCAAGCAAGTAAATAAGATGTTATTCTGCTTATCTCCTCAGCAGCTGGGCTCTACCTGCGCTTGACTGATGAGTTTCAGAGTGCAGGGAAAAGCAAGACGCTCACTTTAATTTGAGAACATTAGTGGAAGAAGAAACGAGAGATCCATTACCTTGGTCATTAGCCATTTTGTCAGAGGACTCAGCTAGCAGGATAAAGCAGAAAGAGGCAGATTAGAGCGAGAGAAGCGAGCAGTCAGAACTCAGCTTATGTTTTAACCAGCGTGAGAGATTATGAGGTCAGGGTAAATGTGAAGGGTTAAGCTTTAGATGAGATCCAACATTAGCATGTGTGTATTAGTAATGCAGTATATTTATCCACATTGAACCCAATTAATTACAATTTAACATGCAAATCCTGCTTAAAATACCAGCACAGACCAGTATGAATGGGTTGGTTAGTGTGGTACCATCAAACTGATCAAACGCAGCATGGTCTTTCTGTCTGCTGGTTAAGCTAGTTAAAGAAATAGTTTAACAAAAATCCTTTTGGAGCTTGTGACTTTGTCACAATATACCTTTATTGTATAGAATATTTTAGAACATCATCTTTATTTTTTATTTTGGGGTGAAATATTCCTTTAAAGGTGCGATAAGCAATTTCTGAGAAACACTGTTTATATTTAAAATTGACACCAAACAATCACACCCCTCCTTTTACTGCTCTGCCCTCAAAATAACTAACATCTAGCAAATAAAACTGTTTGTTTGGGTGTTGATTTCAATTTCATCAATGTTTCTCAGTAAACGTGTACTGCGCCTTTAAGAACCCTGGTAAAGACAGCATCACAACACAACAAGCTGGTGACGGTCATGCTGGTCTGTTCAGCAGGAAACAAAGACAGCAGGGACTGTTGCCATTACAGAGCAAACAGTTTCCTGCAGCAGCTGGTTTACCTTTAGGAGTACGGAACTGAACGGCATCAGACATCGGGCCCATGCCCTTAGAGTTCCGGGCCTGGATCTTGAAGTAGTAGGCAGTATCAAGAGTGAGCTCCTGAATCTGATGAGTCAGTCTGTTCCCAACCACTGGCTCAATGACCCAGTCATGAACCTCTGCCTTTACATCTGTGCTGTAGTATATGATGTAACCTGGAAAACAAAGACAGAGCAGCAGTTTATACCCAAAGAACCACACTGGACACCGGACAGATCTGTTAATATGACAACCAAAAATCACCACAGCTTCATGTGAACATGTTTGTCACCTGTGATCTTGCCGTTGGCCTCTGAAGGCGGCTGCCAGTTGACTATGATGGTGCGCGGTCGCCCCTCTTTACTCACTACAGTCACGTCTTTAGGGGCAGAACTTGGAACTGAGGAAAGAATGGAACAGTAAACGACTGTGAATAAGCACAAAGACTGCTGCAGAAGATCCTTCACTATTGTTGCTTTTTTGTCATTGACAGAGCCACATTCAGCTGGTCATGTGATCTCACTGGGCATCTCTTCTAGTTCACTGATGAGAATGGAGTCTTCATCTTATAATAAATGCATATCACTGTAAACACGCTTGTCTAAAGTATTACTCATTATTTAATGGTAAAACATACAGTGGAAGAAGTTACTCGCTGGTTATTTTGTTAGTTCTAAAGAAGTGAATCTCATACTTGTCTCAAAGGTCGTTCCGTGAGCAGTCATGCTCCAGGTACTAGTTCGTCTGCCTTTGGTCACCATGACTGAGAACTCATATAAAGTATTGGGCTTAAGACCCGTCACTGTGTGAATTAGCGTGGTGGTATTTGCCACCTGAAAACAAGCAAATCAACGTCAGGACACAAACAGAGAAAACCTCACTAAACTCTATCACTGCACACCACCCGATCCCCTGTTGAAAAGACCAGCACTGCCAGTTTGCTGGTGTCCCCACCAGGAGTTTTAGCTGTTCTGGTGTTTTCAGCAGGGTCATCTGCAGCAGGATGCTCTCAACATGTTAACTTTACCTTAAACTTTGTGTTGGCAGGTATGTTGGTCTTCCAGCGCACAGTGTAGAATCGTGCGTCTGTGATCTTCTGGTTCTTGGGGAGCGAGTTGTCAGCCCACAGCACTTTGATGGTGTTGTGGCTAAAGACGGACGCCTGAACGCCCACGGGGGGCAGCATGGGCAAGGGTTCAGGTACTGGAGTGTATGGAGCATGGAAAAGTTCGTACAAATCAACATCAGGGTCTATGGGGTCTGCAAGCAAATTACACAACGTTCCATGGCGAAAACAAAAAGATGAAAGGAAAAAGGTGAGCGCAATTAAACGCAAAGGGGAGGGGTTTAGGACAGGGAGACATGAAACGAAAATGTGGACCGGGTTAATGGGTTAAAATGGAGGAGGAAGGGAGGAATGCGGATTGGAAAGAGAGAGAGAGAGAGAAAATTTCAGATTAGAACAAGAGACGGCCGCAAAACCATCCAGTGCTAAACAGCACTACATCTACAATGAGTTAAGAACTACTTTACTAGATCACTTTACTAGCAACTAAAATAAGCGGGGAAACAACAGCTCTGTTTAAAACCTACACAGGCAGCTGCCTTCTAAGGCATCTTCTTAACCTTCACAATACCTTTAAGTGGCTGATAAGTGAAGGTCATTATGTCAGGAGCACATCTATGGTGCCTTAAAACGTCACCTTTGTAGGCAGGTCAGTAGGATTTGGAACAGAGCCGTTGAGTAAGACAGTAAAGGAGAGATCATATACAGACAGACTGTCATCTGAACACACCAATTGAATCATGAGTAAAACAGTTACAACCCTGCTGATTCACAGCCCTGCTGTATCTGAGGGTTTTTGAGGTGATTTATCAGAATTATACAGCCATGTCTAATGTAGGACTTCCCTACTGAGGGATCATGAAAAACGATCAACCCAAGAGATTGCAACAGATTGCAACAATGGCCACAGAAACTTTGGAAATGTCACCGCTACATTAATCTGCTTAATGTCAAATCATTTCTCTCTACACCCCTGTATCGAGCTGTATTTTTAATGCTGCAATCTGTAACTTTTGTTTCTCTACTACCATCTCTGTTTTATCAGATTCATTTAATGTACTTTTTATTACGTATGTTGAAGTCAAATAAAGTCAAACTGACATTTACCATGAAATCGAACCTACAGCTCAAATTATACCCAGTTTAGCCCTATAATGAGCACTGTGTGTGTGAGCACTCTGTGTGGTTGAGCACTGCTGGTGAAGAGGCGAATGTAAACTAACCCATTAAAACCCAGCTGCCTAAAAAATGCAAGAAAAAGCGTATTGTAATAAATGTACTGAAGGCAAAATTCACTCATTGCTGTTCCTCACTAGATAAAGTAAACTTTCTCTTTTCTTGCAGTAATACAATACAGCACAGTTCTGTTAAGTGTTTAACAGCTAAGGTGAGCATCTTCCTGAATATTTTGGTCCTCTGAGAGGTGACGTGTCCTGCTGCAGTACAGTCTCTGCAAATGTAGCAGAAATGTCTGTGTAATACAGATGAATGAGTGAGGAAAGCCACCAGCCTTGAAAACGCCTGCAGCACGTTGACTTGAGTTCAGTCAAAAGTAAAGCAGAAAAATACAGTGTACTGCAGTGCATGCTGGGAGGTACATTTACATTTATGCATTTGGCAGACACTTTTATCCAAAGCGACTTACAGTGCATTGAAGTTACACATTTTCTTGGTACATGTACTCCCTGAGAATTGAACCCACGACCTCTTGCGCTGCTAACACAATGCTCTACCACTGAGGTAATAAGAGTGTATAACCAGAGGAAATCATCTGCTGCTCAGAAACTTCTTACTCGTTCATTCCCTGAACATCTCCAAATATAGTTTCTGGACTACAGACTAAATCAGGTAAATTCTCTAAATGAACCAATGATTAAGAGAGAGTGAGAGAGAGCGAGAGAATGAGACAGCGAGCGAGCAAAAGAGAGAGAGAAAGAGCGAGAGAAACACTTCATGTTTACTCTGTGTTTATCAAGAATGGCTTCTGAACTACATAATCGGACACATTCTGTATCAGCCAGACGATGAACTCATACTGTATGTAAACCTATTTGTATAACATGCAATCATTATATATCAGAAATTACAAATTAAATAAAGGCGACTTGATTAAACTGAGCAAAAATTACACAGCGTGGATACAACCTACATTGATTTCAATTACAAAACACCCAGTATGTTGCTCAAATACTGTGTATCATACACATGTAAGATGGCCTTTTAACACACAAGACAGGTTTTAGTTG
Organism: Chromobotia macracanthus; assembly: GCA_036877525.1. Taxonomy (NCBI): domain Eukaryota; kingdom Metazoa; phylum Chordata; class Actinopteri; order Cypriniformes; family Botiidae; genus Chromobotia; species Chromobotia macracanthus. Next base: position 2,538,579 of record JAZGTH010000063.1, read on the forward strand.
TTCAATTAAAGAAAAAATCATTTAAAGAAAAACGCCTGCGGAAGACAGAACTGATGATCTGAACTGAACTGAAGTGTTTTACAAGCCTAATTAAAATGTTCAGGGAATGTAACAGAGACATCTCAACAGTCCCTCTGATGTGGATGAAGTGACTCATTTCCTGCAGGTCTTTGTTATGTTAAGACGCTTCTGTATATCACGTAAGAGCAGCGTGATATCAAAACACTGCATCTTAAACACACACAGCAGTGCTCAAGTCGTGAAGGGCAGACGGCTTTATCTGCATCCCATAATCCTCAGAACTCCTCCGGTTGCTAGGGAGCAGAAGCACTCAGAGAACTCTCAGGACATCCACTGATGAAACGCACAAACACTCCACCAACATGCATCTCTGTGGCATCAATATAATAACCCACAGGACAGAGAAAATCACCAATCAGATCTCTTTAATAGCTCAACTGTTTCTCCGAGATAGCAATGAGACAAAATTGACAGCTTTGCTCAAATCTATTGCTTCTTGAATTTTTAAAAATAATTTTAGTTCTTGTGTTTCTCCTAGAGCTGAAGACGAGATCTCAACATTATGAACAATTTCATTATGAACAACAAATATATCTAATTCCCCCGAGACCAATCTGTTTGGGGAATGTTGTCCACATTTATTACTGTACAGTATACTCCCTGTATGTCAACAGTTGTTTCATTTGTTTACAAGGAATTTTAAAAGAACATACCCGGGAACCTATCTGAGCAACAAATATTTATGTATTTCACATAGTTCTCTATTTGTTTTATTCTTTGAGTGCTCACACTGATGTGCTGCAGAGCCACACAGGTTGGACGTGAGAATAAATAATCTGTCCTGTAGTAAGAGTGCTCAGAGCGAGTGAGTTGGAGCTGCAGGAGTGCCTGAGTGTTGTCAGCTGTGACCTACCTGACTGCGGTCGTGTGATGGCGCTCTCATACACAGGGATGCCCTCGCCTACGTTGTTGAAGGCTTTGAGTGTGATGACGTAGTGTGAGCTGGGATCTGCCGGGAGAAAATCAATCACTGCGCTAATCAAACCTGCTGCTGCACTCACAGCTTCCAGAATATTCATCATGCAGCAGGGGTGAAAATTTCACCACATTGATTCACACTCTCATGTAATTAGATGAGTTACCAAAACTTAAATCACCCGGATTCTTCTGATGATTTTTCACATTTTCCTTTACATTTTCTTTCAAATGTAATTACAGTGAAATGCAAAGAGAGGTTTGTTTCTCACCTGCAGTCTAGAATACACCTTCACGAATGTATGTTTGTTTGGAAAATCTACTACATCAATTCAGCTTCAACTAGTAAATACAGCACCGAAATGTAGATTTAACACATTTCTATGGAAATGTATCATGGTAATCCCATGTTTTTGTAACATGCTTCAAGGTAATACCGTTTTTCAAGTACCTTAGAGCATCTTATAACTTGCATGTTACTGTACACATAAAAAACACAGTATTACCATTTGAAAGCACCATCATACCATAGTACTGCTGCAGTACTTTTTCTTATATGTTTGACATCACAGTGAGATCTTCACTTACGCACATTATAAAATACTTTTGTCTGTTTACCTGTGATGTCAAACAGATACATCTATTAAAATCTACTAGTTTTTTAGCAGTATGACACCACTGAAAGATCCTTACTCAAGTTCTCAATGGTGTAATATCTCTGTTTGTAGTCCAATTTAATGGTCTGGGCGTGAGGACTGCCAATCCCATAGCCGATGATGTAACCTCTCACCACAATGTCCTGATTCTCTGGTGGGGTCCAGCTCACCACAATACTGTTTACCAGAGACCGCACGTGTAGAGAGCTTGGGACATCTGGCACTTTTGTCTCTGATAATTCAAGAGTGACACAATCACATGTTTGAATTCTAATGACTAAACACAAGACATTCTCTGAGTTTCTCTGTCTGTTCGTACCATCCAGATCGCTCTCAAAGGTCTCGGCAGAGATCCACTCCGTTGCTGGACCCGTGCCGTTCACCGTGATGGCCGACACACGCACCATGTACTCCGTCCCTCGCTGCAGACCTGAGAAATACAAGAACAATTCAAACAACTCCAATACGGATCTCTAGCTCATTTTATTCTAGCTCAATAAACTACAATCAATTTTTCATATTATTTTTTTATGAAAAGTGGGGCTTTCACGGGCCGAATTCGTTGGCACTGTGCCATGATGTTTTAAATGCTATGCTGTTGCTAAGGTGTTCTGAGAGGTTTTAGCATGTTGCTATGTAGTTGCTAGGGTGTTTCTACAGGGGTTCTAAGAGACCATGCCCAAGTTTCTTTGATATTCTGGTCTTTAGAAATGAATCCTCATTCAATGAGAATGTTCCTCATTCAATGCAAGTAAGTGTTATTTTTACTGAAGAGCTCCATGTCTTAAACACTCTCAGCTCTATGGATGTAACAAACACTTGAGTGCTTCACTCGTGTTTTTAAACTATTTACCAGACAAAATCAATAAACACCCCCCAACATCATTATCATCATCACTGACTGGCTGTACGACACACTGACCGACACGCTCAACATCATTACTGCAGGTCTGCCTAGAGTGCTGATATCCACAGGTCCACCTGTACAGATCCGTATCACGCTGGACACGCAGGAAAACAACAACAGGAAACCTCAGTGATTCCAGAAGCAAACACAATTTTACGCGTCTGATGCCCCGGGCCTGTTCTGTTATTCATAGATGAGGGACTGCCTGCTGTCTTTAAATAAGCCAGAGGCTGTAATTGCTTTAAAATGTTAATAGGTGTCTGTTTAGTTGGAGTGTTAAATGCAGAGGACTGTCACTGGAGACTGCAGCTCTTGTCTTCCTCCAACACTCTCGAAGCTTTGAATTACTGTAACAAACAACGGGCACATACAAGGCCTCGTGGGGGCCTGACCAAGTGTTCATGTTATTAGATGATTGCCTATGTGGAGATTTCGCTCTTCATAGAAACCGTATCAACACAGCAAACGTACCATGTTTTTACACCCAATTTTGCATGCACCAAACAAGCATGGGTTTTGGGCGATGACGGTAACTTTAAACCTAATATCTGCTAAATATCTGCCTTGTTGACAGACAGTTAAGGTTGCCAAATTCCAGGAATTTTGGAAACCTAATGGGAATTTACAGTAATACATATGATGAAGAAGAATCATATGTCCAGGAAGCTAATTTGTTTATATGCATGTCTGTATATGATACAATTTGAAAATATATTCAAAATTTCTAATTAATTCCCATTAATTCCCATAAATTTCTATAATATTCCAACTTGGAATATTTCCAAAATTTCACAGCTTTGCAACCCTACATGCAGTATCCTCTAGCTCGAGTTGAGATGTTTGGCTTACCCTCGATGACCTGAGACAGCTGTGATCCTGAAGTCATCTCCGCGGCCTCGCTCTTCCTCGATCCTTTCCTGTAACGGATCTTGTAGCCGATGATCTCACCGTTCTGAGCGTCCACTGGGGGTGGATTCCACCGAACCATGATGCTCTGCAGATTCACAACATAACAGGAAGTGCTTAATAAACCTCAACACATTATCATCTTTTTACCTGTTATTTCAAATAGAAGCCTCCAGAACACAAAGCCGATCACAGGAAAATTGGCTCTGATATTAATTCAACACCATCTCCGAACACTTTGCAGGAGGGTCGCCATAGTAACAAGCCTCAGCGCGGGAAACTAACCAAGCCATTGTCTCCCTGAGGCATCCATTAGAGAATCTGATCGTCCTCCATATACAGCATATACATGTCTGTGAGTCTTGCAGCAGGGCTGGCCTGCACTGAAGCCATGAATAATAGATAAAGGTCTGAAGTGTAGCGGGGCCCGGGGGCCGACGGCTCAGGATGGATGGAAGAGGCCAGCGGCGGGGCCCCGCGGTGCCTGCTGGGATAATGAAGGCAGCGAAAGGGGCTGCCCAGCGTGGGTGGGGAATTAATTATTAGTATCCACAGTTGCCATGTTCACGGGCCATGAGGGAATAAACCAAATTAAATCTACACCAAGTATGCAATTACTGTATTTCATTTTTTTCTACCAACGCAAGTTTGTTTCCCTAACTGTTGCCTGTGTTTTTAGCCAAACAAACTTGTTTTAATTGACTTATGGTTCACAGGGGGACAAAAATGGTACCAGAGGGGCCCTTAAATCACTCACTTTATTCATTATACACACCCAGAATTTCCTCGTTCTGTTGCGGAGCACCCCGGGGCCTCACAAGGGGGTCTTGATACAGTCCACAGGAGCGCTCTAATTAACCATCTACTCCTGCCATGAACTACACTGACAAAAGCTTCTGTTTGAAATGTAAAGCCTTCATTATTATTCAGTGTTAATCATTCAGCCATAAAACCCATTACAGGCGCAAAAGTGTGTGTCTGTGTACAACCCAATCAAAAACATTCGAAACACGGTAAACTCTACACACTACTGTATGCACACTACTTAATAATTTCTGAAGAAAATATCAATCAACCTGCCCTTTAAAAAACAATGCTTGGGTGTTTAGAGTAGTTGTCAAAGCACTGCCATGCGGTTGCTAGGGTGTTCTGAGTGGTTGTCAGGGCATGGCTATGTGGTTGGCAGGGTGTTCTGGGCATTTGCTCACTGGTGCAAGTCAATACAGCCCCAAACTAACAACTAAATAAAGCCCACAACTAGCTAACAGCACACCTCCACAACTAGCTGCACAATTTAAATATAATTCATGTCTGTAGCCCAAACCTGCGGGATGAGTTACAAGTTTCACTAATCCTGACTTTGCTTTAGTAAACGCCACTAATTCAAAATGTTACAGCACATTCTACCAGCCGAGCAGTAAAGATGCTGGTCTGTATTTGACTAGAAACATAAGCAGACTCATGAATAACATTAAACACAGGAGAAAGACTCATATTCCCTGGCAGCCAGACAAACATGAGCTGCACTCATACAATGTTTGAGGACGAGGGAAAGCAGAGAATAACTGGAGGACAGAAGCTCCAGCACCCCACAGATGTTAAATCACAGCCACAGATGAGTGTGAATCAGAAACACACACACACTAACCTTCGAGTTCAGCACCTCAACGCTCAGGTTCTGTGGTGGAGCACTGGGGACTGAGCAGAGGAGAGAGAGAGTTAGTCAACATACGTCTGTTTCAATGCCTTTATCCATATATATCTGTACGAGCAGCTGAACGCCTCACTCACACACATTCTATTTGTCCAACTGCATTAAAACACACAGAAACTGCAAACAAGGGACTTGCAGAACTACAATAATACAGTAATAATAATAATAATAATAATAAAAAAATTATCTTTGAACTTTGCATTTCTGTTTATATTGCACTTGTTATATTTGTCCACATGAATATACAGATAGGTTTGTTTTTTGTTACACATCCCGTCCGTGTTTAATTTACAAATAATGTACTCATAAAAACCTCTTTTTCATTGAATCAGTTACAGATAAACGTGAGAGTAAATTAAAATATATTTGTTTTCTATGTTATATAGTGGGTCTTGATAACACTCTGCTCTGAACAGATGACAGTTGTTTATTGTTGTCTAACAGAGTTCGTCTAAAAAACTGTGATGCCCATGTTTGTGGCAGCATGGAGGAAACTGACTGCAAAGACAAAAACACAAGATATGGTAGAGAAGTGTAAGCACCATCAGAGTAGGTCCGTACAGACACATCTTCAGTGGAGACTCCAGGGCCGTGTTTGTTATAAGCCACGACTCTGAAACTGTACTCTGTAAACTTCTTCAGACCAGTCATGGTGTAAAACAGAGCATTCACCTCCAGATCCTGACAGACAAATGAGAGAACAACACCTGCAGTTACTTTGCCAGAAAACTGCTGGCAAAATCAGGCATCAAAACTTATAAAATATATAATTTTCTTCCAATAACAGCCAATAAATTCTAATAATTAAAAAAAACCCTAAAACTAAAAACAAACCAACATCAACACAGTCACAGATAAATTGTGCATTGTTTTGCAAAGTGCTATTTAGACAGCTTAAGTAATCCACATATTTAAAGATTAAATACATATTTAAACCTGAATTTAATAACAGAACCTGCTCTCCACATCATCACCTGACATTATACATGAAATGACATCACAGTCATTTATACATGATATGATCCAGGATTACCTGTTCCTTGTCCACACCCTTCTCCATGTAGTAGATTTTGTAGTTTTGGATCTGGCCGTTGCCTGTGAGGGGCACGTCCCAGCTGAGACTCACTGTAGAGGGGGACGTCACCACAGCCTGCAGGTTAGGAGCAGGTCCAGGAACCTGGACTAATGTATAGAACATACAGAGAAAAATCTGTCAGAAACTCCTCAAAACTCCTTCAATTGTCACTGCATTCACAAAAAAAAAAAAACAATTTGATGCTGGGAGAAGAGAGAGAGAGGAGAAAGAGAGAGAGACATTGATACTTTGGCAGTGTTGTATGTTAAACCATCATGCTAATCGAGCTCTTTGAAAGTGAATTGAATAGAGAGTGAAATCTCTTCTCCTCTGAGAGTCTGACAGTGATGTGTGTCTTTGGACACCTCTGTACACCGCCAGCTCGAACTGCAGGATTTATTTGATTTCAATTGCTTAGCAGAGCGAGGAGAATGAAATGAGATTCTATGTTGCTTAACTTTTGTTTACTTGCTTGGGTCGTGACTCATTACATTCAATTATAAGCTCTGATGAGTGTGTGTTAAACCCGTTTCCCACCGAGATGCTTCAGGACTCACATTAAATTAAATAAAACAATGTTATTTAAAGATCACAAACACTGAAGGACTGGCCCGTTTGTAAAGTAAAGCCGTCATTTAACACACACTTATCAAGAGCAACATACAACACACCTCTTACAAAGGTAATTCCTGTAGAGACACCTGATATTAAAGCAATACACAAAATCAACATGTTTGAAATTGAAACACAGTTTTAAAGGAATATAAGTATTTAAATTCAGCAAGATGTGTAGTGTCAAAACATCACGTCAGTTTGATGACACTAGCAGTTCTTATGTTTCATAACTGAACAGGATGTGCAAATGCACAAATGAAATGTAAGAGCTTTAGGAGCAAGATTATCAGCAAAAAATGATTGAATATGTCAATATGTTGCTACAAAGCTATCAAAAGGCTTCCTTTAGACTTGTATTATGTGCAGCACACAGGAAGTACACACTAAATGTATATACGCGTAACTTTCTAATTTATTTTTATTTATCTCCATGACGACACAACATGACAGTCAGTAAATGGTGTCAAACTTTTCATTTCTGTCTGAATTATTCCTCTGAACATCTTGCTCAATGGTGATTATTTACACTTCAGCTGTTTGATTATTTCCACCCAGAAAATGAACTATTCCTGTCATGTTTTGAGATTTAAAGTCTTGTATAAATCAAACTTTGATCAAAGTTCTGGCCTGATCTCCAACGGCTGTGTGATAAATGACGCCACTTTATCTCGGTTACACAGACGTCTGTTCTCTCTAACATCGACGTCTGTGTTTCATACTGATGTGTTTCAGGACAGGATGGGGCGCCTACACTGGATTTAGTGCTCCGCTAAATGTGTGTGTGCCCTGAGATTCATTCATAATGTTAGACATGAGGAGTGTGTGTGTGTGTCAGCCGGAGAGTCTGATCTCCACGCAGCAGGATTCCTGAATGTGTCCAGGATCCTGCTAACACACATTATAAAGTGCTTACTGTAGTCAGAGCCAACAGACGCACAGAGGAGCGAGTCTGACCCAGAAACGCTGTCTCCTGTGCTGTGTTTGGGCTGATAATGTTTCACACTGATGGAGTCGGGCCATGCACCTTCAGTGCTATTGAAGATATGGTTTACTTAAAACCCAGTGGGCGTTTACTTATGCTAACCTCTGTAATGAGATTTTAAACTGACATCGAGGCATTAGAGATGTTTTGGAAAATAAGATCTCTAGAGACATTACTAGAAATAATTGCTAGAAAAATCTCTTAAGGCCTGAAGTGCTGTATGTAAACACAAACACCTGCATTCCAAAATATGCAATGCTGAATGCAATTGGTAAGGTGACACAAGCGTGTGTATTTTCAGCACTGGGGCAGTATGGAGGACATTAGCGTACACACGGCGTGCCTCTGAGGTCGGTTTTCTCTTGCAGGATTACTGCTGTGGTCGACATGTTTGAAGAGAGCACATTTGTTTGTAGTAACCTAATTAATAACACGTCTGGTTTATTGGAACCGATGTTTAAAGGTAAACTCAACTGCCCCCTCAAGAACCGAGTTCAGTGACCGCCAGAGTAAAACACGTTACACTGTAAATACAATTAAAATCAATGTTATTTAACACACATTCATGTCTGTGGCGTCTTTTTCTTTGCAAATGTACCATAACTGAAACACACAACACATTTTGAGTCATTCTGATTGGACAGCAGCTGTTACAGGAAGTGGAGGTCTTACCCTCGGGCTGGGTGGCGACTCTCAGAGGCGCTGAGCTGTCTCCAGGGCCGTTAGCGTTGTGCGCCACCACCCTGAAGACGTACTGGGTGTCAGGCATGAGGTTCTGAATGGTGACCTGCATTTCACCTGGACGACTTGTGTTGACTCTCCTCTCCCTACACACCATCAGAGAAACAAACATGAGCTGCCTGCTGATTGGATACTTCAAAAGATTCATTACTCTGTAGTCAATAACAGCTCACGTGAAACGCTGGAATAAACATTAAGAATGACATGCAACCTAAAAGGCAAGCGAAACAACAGGATAAACACGCCTCACAAAAACAAATCACAATTTACCACAACGTTTAAAGAAATTACAAATTACATTTAAAAAACTAATGGCTATTTTAGGGCCTTTCAAATTTTATGACATTATTTTTAATGAGAAATAAGGCAGATTGTTTTCCCTAAATAACAGAATATATATTTTACAGATATTTCTATAGAATATTATAGATTTTACTTTTGAAATTTCTTTTTTTTTTTTAAATCTGATTTTCCTCATTAGAGGAAATGCTTCTTCTCATTAGATTCTCAATAAAGTAATATAATTTAACAGTGTTTCATTAAAAAAATGAATTTTTAACATTTGCTTCAGAAAATTACATTACTACATATGCATGTATATGCAACTACACTGCATTACAGTAAGGATGAAAATTGGGTGGGGCGGTAATTGTCATGAAAATATTAATGATCCTCTTTCTCTCTTGCCTTTCTTCAATAAAATGAGCTTTTTGATTTAAAAAAGTGATTCATATGCCCTGGTACATTTTGAGAAAACAGAACTGATTGCAGATATATATCACACAAAAGTCCTGCCTGTTAGTTCCCTCCAGGCTGTAGTAAACAGAGTAGGTGACATCATCTCCATGCGGCTCGGCTGGAAGACGCCAGGTCAGCTTGATGAAGCGGGTGGACACCAGGGAGGCCATGACATCACGGGGGGCGGAGGGGGTGGGGCCTGCACTGACTCCGGAGCCTGGCATTAGATGGTCAGTAGCGGTACGGGTCAGTGGGGTGGGAGAGGGTGTGGGGATGGGGACATCTTAAAGTGCAGACGGTGAGGTGGTGTGAGTGAAGCAGAAATAAAGGGTGGAGGAGGGCATATAGAGGAGGCACATCGAAATTCAGGGAGGGAGAGACAGAAAACCAAGGAAATACATAAAAAAGAAAAACAAAAAAAATACAATGGCTTTCATGAGGAGGAAATCAACACAAGATCACTAAAATAAACCACAAAAAAGGAGAAATGTAATCAAAATGGAAGACTGACGGGCAAGATTGTCCTTTGAGAACAAAAAACAACTGAAGTGGAAAAAATGAATCACACACAATGGCACAATGAAGGAAAGCTGAAGGACAGAAGACATATTTTCTCCTTTTTTTAACTCTTAAAGGAAAAGTTCACTCAAAATGTTGTTATTCAGGTAACAATTTGCCATCTGCAGTAGCTCTTAAATCTAATTTCTGCATGCACAGTTTTAAACTCGCTGCATCTTGTTTGGCCCCAGTGAAAACTAACACAATTGTAAGACCAAAACTTCAGAAGAATTGAATCGTAATGCAGGATATAGACTTCTCTACATATGGTGCTTTATTGTCTGTGTAAAGTTTGCCAGGTCCAGGTCACAATATGCTTTTAATCGTATAGACAAAAAGCAGCTCTGAGATTCATGCAATTTAAGTGTCAGCAGATGATGACAGAACTGTCATTTTTGAGTGAACTATTCCTTTAAATAGAGATGGAAAAATCCAGACTGATCTAAAGAGCACTAAGGCCCGGAAGCCTTTCATTTTAATGACTACCACACGACCAGAGAACCTGCATTCATATGTGACATATTTCATGCCGAGGCCTCTGTGGTTAAATCTAACTCTGGTTTTCCACCAGAGGAGTGAAATTTGAGACAGGAAAAAGCAGCTCTAAAACTGTCATGACTACAAGGGCACTAACGTTTCACTTCTGGCAACAGAACAACCCTAAACATGAATTAAACAAACTGTTTTGTTTGCTAAAGCTGAAAGATGCATCTGTGGAATGGATCAAATAAAGCAAACAGTGATAAACTGTTCTGAGATCAGCTCACTGTAACTGTTGAGAATAACATTAGCAGGTAACATAACTAACTATTAAAACTAATACTGTGGGTTATTTCTCTATTGTAACCCAAAGCCCCATCATCATAAACAAACAAATAACTGCAGACTAAGATGGGACAACTCTCAAATGAAGCATCTTTAACATCAGGCTGTAGTAATCTCAGAAACATCTTCTCAGAAACATCACAAACTGTGATCAGATCCAAAGTACCAAGATCTACAATCACAAGCCTGAGATTTCATTACAAACTCTTCTTATTACATTCATCTAAGACTGAATGATGTGAGCTGTGCTGTCCACATGTATTCAACTTACACTTTCTCTGTCAGTGTTTCCTAAACCTTTTACACTGATGTACCCCTCCTGACAATGAAACCCTGGACACACACACAGACACGGACACACGACACGGACACACAGACACGACACACACGGACACACAGACACACACACACGGACACACAGACACACACACACGGACACACACACACACGGACACACACACACGGACACACACACACGGACACACACACACGGACACACACACACACACACACACACACACACACGGACACACACACACGGAACACACACGGACACACGGACACGGACACACACACACACGGACACACACACACGGACACACACACACGGACACACACACGGACACACACACACGGACACACACACACGGACACACACACACGGACACACAACACGGACACACACACACGGACACACACACACGGACACACGGACACACCACACAATCAATGGAAAAAATAAAGGAAAAATAATACATACAGAACATAAAGCAAAGTAAACACACAACTGCAAACTCTTAAGTCTCCCAAACTTTGACAAAGCAATTTCTGAGAAATATAAATTTCCTGGGATATGCCACCATTTTAAGCTTGTAGTTAACTGATGGTTATAATGTATCACACAATGGCTTTATGAAGAGAAACAGGAAGTATTGTGTTCAATTTTTAAATGACTCGTGTTCGGCTCTGAACAGCCACAGGGAGAAGAGACTGATAATGCAGAGCACAAAACACATTATTAGCAGCACTCATTAGCTTTCAGCTTTTCCTCTAAATGACAGGATCCATTTGACAGACAGCAAATGAAACATTAGCTGCAGCAATTACAGTTTTCCACAAAGAGTCATCAGTGTTCATCTGTCTAGCTGCAGGAATAAAGAAATTATTTCATTCAGCAGTTATCTCAGTCCAGCTCTGTGTGCCATGTGACGTTCTTTCTGTAGTTTATTTTTTATCTTTCCCTCTGGCTGTCTGAACATGTGTTACACCGAAATCTTTAGAAAATGAGTCAAATCTCTCTGACTCCATCTTAGATACTTCCTCGAGCAGCTACATTTTAGTCATGCCAAGCAAAACGACCAAAATTGTCAAAATTTGCATGTTAAAAGCAGGGCAGGCGATTGTTTCCAAAAACATTTTTTTGTTATGTTGGTTGAAAGTCTCTTCACAACCTGATAGTAATCAGTGAAGTCTAAATATATTTAAATAAAATATATCTTCTGAGGAAAGGGCAGAACCATAAAATGTTCATCCAATCATTGCATTCGGTCCAAATTAAATGATAGGATGTCCTACTTGCCTTTCACACTATGTATGTGTGCATGTGTTGGAGGTGTGGCTTTAGAGCGCGTCTGAAGGGAGGGTGGGATCTTATTCTTTCAAAGCTGGCTTGCCATTTCAGTAGTTGATACATTTTGCTTCCTTACCTCAAATTAAGCCAAACAAATAATTGATCAGGTTGGTCCAGCTAGTGTGCATGTTTTGAATAGCCCCTACAATAACAATGTGTGCAGTATGTTTGTAATATTTAAAAAGCTTTAAAACACATCAGCTGGGATGTTATCAGAATCCTCACACACGTCAGCTTTTCAGCGGTAACATGGTGTGCAGCGGTTAGCTCTGAAGATTAATCGCTGTTCTATTCATAGCACACAGCAGTAGCTGATGTCACTGGAGCAGATGGGGACTCTGCCTTATTTATGACACACACTGAAGTCAAGCAAAAGGTCAAAGGGCGTTTAGCACAAACTGGTGTTGGGATCATTTTGGGAATACGGTTCAACTCCACTTTTGCTGAAAATGGATGTAATCATGTGGTATTCTGTGAATTTACAAGATAGTTTCTCCTGTTTGAATGAAAAGGCCATTTTATAAGTAGGTCACCGAAACTCACTCCCTAATATTCTAAATAAGTCACTGAACACAATGAGGACATGAAAAAAGTCAATAGGGGAAAAATATGGCCTTATATGGCATCACACACTCCATGATGTTGCAGTTCAATAGAGGAACCGCAGCGTTCTGCTAATGGCCACTTAGAAATCTCACTTTCATCTTACAGAAATGGGTGGAGACTGAAATGGCTACAGTGGAGATGTGAGATACTATTACTGCCACACACATAAAGAACTGTGAGACCTCATCTTTTAACACTAAAGCTCACGACCCACTGCTATTGATCTGAGCAGAACCCGCGGTTATCATGTGGGGTCCTGAAGGGGCTGAAGACATTATTATATTGTATGGAGGCATTAAAACACATTTCTTTCACTCTGTACGGTCCATGTTCTTCAGCTGTACTCGGGTGATAAGATCAGACAGTATCATCTCTGACAGCTGCTGATAAAGCTCATGGAGCAGATCGTGATCTACAGACACACACTAAAAGCCCCACGTGAGTGCTTATTGTTTGGAGGAGCAGAATGAGTGGTTCAATCGTATCTCTAGATCTTCTTCTCTTTCTTTATGTTTTCTAAAGCTGTCTGTTGTTGATGGTCTTACTGCTGTAATCTAGTTTTACATGGTTATGTTCCAACAGACCAACAGGCTGGTTTTGCTACCATCATTTCAAGACTTCTGTAGTTCACCTGGTATTTATCACCTTGGACAGAATGAAACTGTTAAAATAGCAAAAAGAAATACCAGTTAATAATTATTATTGCTTGTCAAGCCTTACACTTGTTTCTCCCACTCATAAAACACAGACATTTACTATTAGATGTTTGGTTATACATGACAGCAGTGGATGTTGGAGTAAATGAATTATACATGTATTTTCAGTCACATAAAGCACAAGGCAACAGTTACCAGGATGCTGAGGGACACAACTAAACGTAACAACCAGAGTGACAAAATCAGAAACTTTTATCTTCCAACTGAAGGTAGAAAGAGCAAAATATTCATTTAAAATACTGACATGGATGGCCTAGAGCACAGAAACATGATATATCCATAATACTTTATTTAAAGAGGCGTATCAAACATCTTAATAACTTCACTACACATTAAAATATTCTGAAATATTTGTCCAAAGTTTTTTTTTTTAGCCAACATCAGTACTATTTTAGCTTTCAAGACCTTTTCCATCCTCTCTCTGGACTAGTTGCCAGTTTTGGTCTTTGCCAGACAACAGGATTAGATATCGATTTTCTCATTAAAGAAATAAAGCATCAATGGACATAAAGAAAAAGAATCATCCCTAAAGCAAGTATTCAAGACACCGAGTGCATGACAGACATTGTTCTGTACTGCAGCTCTGGCCTGCAGCGATTCTACACTGGATCTGAAGCGTGCTCCGCTGCTGACAGCAGTCTATCTCTTCAAAGTAAACATGATGAATGTGAGAAGATGATGGATTAAGGCGCATCATCACCCCTGCTGAGATTAAACAGGTCCCTCACATGATGAAGAGCATGCGCTTCACTCCTGAGACATCTCGCCTTCATCGTCTGGGAGATAAAAGCGGGAACAGCAGGGCAGTTCCAGGGGGAGGCACACGCCCAGCACGACAGCAAAGGATTATGGGTCACAGCATGATTCTGGCAGGGGACTTCCTCTGTGTTTGCTGAGACACCAAAGGTCCATCTGTCGTGTCATTACTGTACGTCTACTACCCACCCTCTCCGCCCAGCTATACAGCCCTCTGGGTCGGCACACAGAAGCCTTGTCCCCCTCTCCACCTGCTAAACCTCCACCCGGATCATCAAAGAGATCTAACCCTTTTTCTTGGCTTTTTTTACTCTGTCACGACATGAGACAACGTGCTCATTCACAAGTGAATAGTCGTGTGTGTAGCATCTTTAGTGCCTTGGTCCTGACTCAGTCCCAAAACATGAAATATCTCTATGCTGGTGAGTTTACATGTATATATTTCGCAGACGCTCTCATCCAAAGCGACTTACAGTGCATTCAAGGTTTACTTTTGTTTTTATTAGTACTTGTGTTCTCTTGTAAAATTCCTCCAAGAAACAACTCACATTTCTCACAACGCACATTTTTATAGCACTACACTCACATACTGCAGTATACAGCAACAATGGTCTCATTTGTATATGTATGTATGTTTGCGTGCGTATATATATACACACACACATATGTATATGTATATATATATATATATGTATATTTGTTTGTTTCTTTCATCTAAGGAAGTCTGAACAATAAAAGAAGCAATAAAATGTTCCACTGAGCACAAAACGCTTGTTTTGAAATCAAAATTTGCCTGAATTCCTTGCTAATGTAATCAAAGTAGCTGACCATATGGAAATGTGTGATATGTCTATTATACAGCCGATATGAACTTTCAAATCAAGGGTTACTTATTATCAGCAGTTTGTGTTTATGGTTAAATTAGAGTCATGCTAAAATTCAGCAACTTTTTAATTTTCCTGCTATGAGAAAGAAACGTTACGTTTGGCAATCAAGACAGAAGAGAAATTGCTATTTTTCAGAAATAGGGAAAAGCAACACTTTGAAAAACATGTTTCTCCTTACCCAAATAAAAAACACACAGGTGCAACTATGTAGCACTGATGTGGAAACACAGCGGTGTCTTAATCTTCTAGAATCATGATAGTGAAAGTTTGCTAGCTGGTTAAGCTAGTTAAGAAGCTTGATCAGGACACCAGCATCCGAAACACAAAGTACAGTATGTGCTGGTCTTTACTGCAGGGTTATTGTGTAGCCTGCTGGCTGAAATCAAATGTCTTAGACCAGGGGTGTCAAACTCAGTTCTTGGAGGGCGAGTGTCCTGCAGAGTTTAGCTCCAGCACACCTGCCTGGAAGTTTCTAGTAATCCAGAAGACCTTAATGAGCTGGATCAGGTGTGTTTAATTAGGGCTGGAGCTAAACTCTGTAGGACACTGACCCTCCAGGAGCTGAGTTTGACACCCGTCTTAGACAGAATATTTCTTCGCTTTAGATCTGACGTCATTATTCTTCCCACTGAATGATGATTGTTGTGAACAGAGCAGAGAGGTTAGAAAGCAGCTTCAGGCGTCTTTCTGTGGTCATAAATAATAGAATCATATGTTCTTGTGTTAGCTGTGCCTGCCACACAGCTCCAGTTAAAGTGTCATATGAACGGTGAAAGGTCTCTGTGGACACATGCTCTTTATGTTTAATGTCTCCACAGGCTCCTCAGCAGAGATATAAACACACACAGAGCTCAGACTATCATCTCATACTCGCTGATCTATCATTCTGTCCAGCTCTGCAAACACTGAATCTTCATCCTTTTACTCGATTCAGACCTGATGCTGCCAGGCACATATGACTGTGAACAGTAACTGATGACAGTTATTTATAAATTGCATGACTTATGCATAAATTCTGATTGGTTAAGTGTCATCTTTTCTCTTTATGGATCTAGTTGCTTTAAAATGCTTTAAATTATAAAACCAACATTTTTTTACATTCTTTCTGAGAAAAAAAATGCATCTGTAAAATTCTGACAGCAGACCGTTATCTGTATTAATCATAAACTAAAAATACATAGCTGGCCCTCCTCTCTGTGTGAGAATATTGTGCAACAGACATCAGTAATCAGCATCAGCACCAGTAATCTGTCAGAACATTTCAATTTCTTTTTGTGCGGCTCATTAAAACTCCATATTTTGATACAGCACAACTAGTGTACTGAAATGTATAAAAAGTCAGCCTAGTGCAGTCATGTTCGTTTTGTTACACAGCCGTTGCAGATGTTGCAACAGAAAGACATGTTTCCTCAAAATTATTTAACACTGCATGGCCTATTTATCTCATCACATTTTACTCAGACCACAAAATATAATTGTTTTTGCTGTGGCACTGCAGGAAACAACGGGTGGTCCTTAGTGGTCTGATCTGTCGTACGGTTTTCCATTCCATCAGGTCTTCACACTGCTGGAGTGGCTGCTATACACCACAGCCTGCAGATCTGCACTCAGAAAACAGCAGATCTATCTAGAATCAGATGCTGAGAAATGGGGTTTGTGGAGTGCTTGTGACATACGAGGTCTTTGAAGAAAAAAAGAGTTAAGTAAAGCAGAAATGAAGCAAGACCCACGTTTTTCAGTTGCCAGCAATTCTTAATGAAAGTCATTGCCTGGAAATGAAATGGAATTCTTAGAATTAATGTAGAAGAAATAAGTAATGTTGTTCGGGAAGCATGGGACAATCAGGTCACATCCTAATTCCCTAATTTGCTTCTCCGCTAAGTTTGTTGATTACAATGCAATTTCTGAAAGCTAAACATAAACAGCTAAACAACAAAACCAATAAATTAAACAACAGTTTACTTTTCAATGAGGATGAATATACATCTGAGAATTAAAACCGGATCTGTACAATTTCTGGAGAAAATGTAAGTCCTCTCAAATTCACCCCCTCTGTTCTAGGGTGTTGTTTGTGGTTGCCAGTTTGTTGCTACGAGGTTGCTAAGGTGTTCTAAAGGGGTTTATACCACATTGCTGGACGGTTGCTATAACTTGTTGTGCGTGGTTGCCAGGGCATTTTCAGATGGGTGGTACAGTAGGGTGATTTGGGTAGTTGCTCATTGGTCCAAGTAAAAACAGGCAACTCCAGTAATTGAGTATAAAACTGTGTGGCAGTAAACTGGACTGATTTGGCCTTGTTTTCGTTAGCTGCCCAAAATAATTTCACTCCTCATTTGAAAACATGACTGCGCTTTTGTTATCTAAACATCAGGAATAAATCTGCATGAAAATATCAGCAATTACAGCTGTGCTTCAGGTGGTCACAATTCATCAAATCTAGAGCCCTGAGGACAAAATTAGAAAAAAACTTGTTGTCGCCATGGAGAAAACACAATACTGCAATACATAAAGAGAAAGACGGCACATATTCCCTTATTAAATGAAAAAATAATACATTCCATAGACTGTGGCACAAACTCCCTGTCTTTAACTTAATAAACTCAGCAATCAGCTCTAACAATAAGTGAAGATAAACAACCATGTTTCCCAGTTCACCATGTGTTGGTCCAGATGGTAGTGGCAACTCGAAATCCTCCAACCGTACCTGACTAGCAGCTTTAACTAGCACAAGCCGAGATGCCTGCCAAAAGAAAGTGTTTGCAGGGCTATTTAGTGTAAGATGGACAAAAATACAGCAAAGCCCCAGAGACGATTCTGAGAGAGACTTCACAAGCTATCAGATTTATCGTAATGATGAGTGGCCCACTTGGAAGTTGCAAATGAATGCCCCCTCAAATTATAATGATCACTTTTGATATCTGAGTTGGAATGACACCTAATTTTTTTAATATGGTGGAGAATAGTAACAGCTCATTGTTTACTCTACAGTATCTGCAGTTTCAGTCATATACACTCATACAGCCATATAGATTCGTATCTGTGACTGTAACACACCAGAATCATCTGTGTGAGAGCCGCAATGAAAAGAAGCTGCTATGACTGTCAAATTAAACATAAGTCCTATACATAAGTCATAATTCCATAAGACATAATTCAGTCAGAATGTACATAATTTCATTTAACACAAGTCTTAGCAAACACACGCACGCGCACACACACACACACACACACACACACACACACAAACACACGCATACACGCACTAAACAGGTGGCACTGAACAGAGAGAGAGCTGTGACAGATGGACTCACACACCTGACTTATAATATTACTGGATTAAACCACAATACGTTCAATCACATTCCTTCATTTGACTTTTCTAATCCTCAAGATTTCAGAAGAACACACAGATTAAGACACGGTTCTTTATTTTTTATCTCTGCCCTTTCAGGAAAACATCTGCTGTCCTGAGTGGATGCTGGTTTCTCCAGCAGGTTCAATAAGACTCATTAAAGTTTGCTATTTGGTTTGCTGCTGATCCAGTGTAACCTACCAGTTTTAACTTAAATAAGGTCTTCTATGTGACCAGTGTTAGCTCTTATTACCCACTAGTGCATCTGATCAACCAACAAGACCAACCCAAACCAGCTAATGACCAATCTGTACAATCTTGTACAATCTGTACAAAAATCTTACATCAGCTGGACTTTTCCACAGGGTTTATGAAAAATATATTTCAACATATTACTTTCAAAGTTGAAAGTAAGTTAAAACACTCCATATACAAAAAAAGTACTTTGAGACGTACCGTGGTCCAAAATGATGAGCTGAGCACCAGCCTGCACGTTTCCAGCATCATTCTCTGCTAAACACTGATAGAACCCTTCATCTGAACGGACCAGACCCAACACCTGCAGCTTCTGCTCCTTCTGTGAACACACACAAGAGGTCACTTCAGACAGAAGATATCTTCACCAGCCCAGTTAACAGTTTTAGGATATAAGAATGTTTCTGTAACATTTGCCATTAAGTAACAAAAACATTAAAAATCTTATTAACGTTATTGCTTGATTATAAAAACATTATCCACATTTCTTAATTCTGTAATGTTTTTAAAATGTTTCACTAACAACTAACGTGTTTGATATATAGGATATATAGCATTACAATGTTCTATTAACGTTACTGCAAGAACATATTGTGATAACTTTGAGAGAACTTTTACAGCCAATGTTCTGAGAATGTTCTCTGTTAGCTGGGAGCACATTAGTCTCCTGAAGATAAGCAGCTCTCCAGAGTCTGTGTAAAGTGTTTCCTCCCTCACACAGAGCTGCAGTAGATCACGACTTACGATGATCTTGAAGTAGTCGCTGGGAATGACGGCATCTCCATTCTTCACCCATCTGATGGTGGGGGCAGGCGAGCCCATGACCTCACACTCAAAAATGATGTCTGTGGCTTCATGAGCGTATAGGTTGATAGGTTTCTTCACAAACTGTGGAGGAGCTGAGAGGCACACAACACAAACAGATCTGTTAGAAGAAAAACGAATCACTCGTTTCGTGTGATACACAAGACACTGCTGTTCACCTGCTTAAGAAATGTTTATGTTACAATTAAAACTTTAAAATGTCTGTGGAATTAAAACAAAGAATGCTAAAATTCTCTATACAAATGTTCAAAACTGTATCTGCTCAACTTCTTAAGAATCTCTGAAACACCTTAAACAGACACTGTGCCAGACACTAAACATTATACATAACTTGGTTTGATTATTAGCTTTCGATTGCACAAAGAAAATGAATCATTTTGACTGATTTGACTCATTGTAGATCCTCCTGCAGTTTGCTGAGGTCTGCACATACAAGCTGCTGGAAAACACTTGTCACACACTGCTTGGTTCCTGCTCACTCCAGATCCACAGGAGACAGATGGTGCGTCATGGTTCAGTGTATCTCAGTATAACACACAACACCAGAACCAGAGACACACAGTGAAGTGTGTGTGTGAGATCATACACACACTTTTGATATATGTGATGTCTATCATCCGGTCCTAAATAAATGACATCATCAGTGTTTAAAACAGCGTTTTGATTCTGTGATGTGGTGAATATCAGAGTGAAACACAATATAACCAGAAGAAAATCTTGGATGGACTGTGATCTCTGTTGACTGGATAATATATTCTCATCACACACTCAGGAGAAACATCTCAGATCAGCACACAGATCTTCTCACTGTCTTTACAGAACATGTCTCAGCTTTCCTGCTGCTACACAATGTCAGACCTCAACACTGTTCTTCTGTTCTTCTACCCTGAATTTCAGAATGGACTGAGAAACAAGCTGCTTCCTGATGTGCTGTGTAGAGCTGAAAAAACATACTGAAATATTAATAGGATTCTGGGTTTCTCACCTATAACAGAAAGATCAGACATCCCTAAGCCTGTCTGACCTCATACACAACACACATCTCTACATGTTTACTAGCTATGCATGCGTAACTTGAATACATACATAACTAAGTTGTGCACGGCTGGTTGACATTTAAACCGCATAACCTGCAGAAAATCTGTTAAGGACATGAAAACCATACATGTTAAATTTAGGGTTTAAAAGCAGAAATGTCATATATGGGTTAAAGCACTTAGCTGCATGAATTATTCAGTGAAACTCATTTTTTATTAGAGCTGTGAAATCCAAAATGTTCTTCTTGCGTTTGGATTAATATTCTAGTTGGATAAAATTCTGGTTATGGGTTGGTGATGTAATTCTGGTGGGTGGAGTTTGCTACATGTAAACATTCCCTTTCTTGTAGTCTTGTAGTGTGTGAATTGTGCAAAATGACCAGTACTGTGTGATCATGACACTGAAATTCACAGACTGTATATAATATCAGACTTCTGAATTAAACTGCATATTTAAAGCTGCAATCCATTACTTTATCCTGATTCACAACAGTTAGTTCATAATGCTTTATAATGTAAGCTGTCAGGTCGATGGTAGCTTTATTAAAAAATAAAATGTAGGGTAGAACTTTAATCCACCAAAAACTGATTGGAACAGTGACATCACTGGAAATAGAAAGGATTTTTGGGGGGGTGGAATAAGTTATTATGTGTAGACAAACGAAAAGGAAGACAAAAAATAGTTTTCATGTGCAGTGGGAGCAGCCACATGTATTAGTGTGAAGTCCACTCAGCAGTGAGGCTTGATTTTACCTTTCAGTGTGAGCTCAGCCTGAGCTTCTATGGAGCCATTGATGTTGTCTGCCAGGCAGCTGTATACACCAGCGTCTTCCTCCGTCAGGTTAAAAATCTGCAGACTTCCCCCGCCAAGCACCTGAAAGCGGTCCGTTCTGTACAGAGAGAAGAAGAAAATACACAGTCAATACACTCTCAGCAGGAAGTCAGATGTATACTTAACGCACAAACAAACACATCCTGAGTATCTGCTAACAGATAAGCTACCTTACAAAAACAGCATCATAACAACAAACAGCACGAAAACTGTGGTTTAGTGGTTAAAGCTGAGGACTGGTTAATCTGAAGATCTGCAGGTCAATCCCCACCCAGAGTCGAACCCTGACACTATTGTGCCCTTGAGTAAAAACACAACCCCAGACTGCTGCAGGGAACTGTGCCTGTAATAACATAATGACAGTATTGTTCAGTTAAAGGTACTGGGCACAAAATGGCTAGAAGAACGTTTTTTGTCAACAAAGGGTCGCAGAAAGAAGTGCTTAACATTCAGGGAGAGGAGAGGAGAGAGGAGGAGAGAAGAGGAGAGAAGAGGAGAGAAAAGGAGAGAAAAAGAGAAGAGAAGTAGAGAGAAGATTGTGTTCACTCAATCTGATCTGCCAGCCACTGATTGACTTTAAACTCCAGAGAAGCACACTAACACATTTCCTGTTTTATTCCTCTGCCTGTCTCCGTCTCATCTCTTCTGTAAGCTGAACCATCTGCACTCAGGAGTGGGTTTGTCTAGGAAAGATTGATTGTGTGTGCTTTCAAGGGTTCCTGCTGTTTTTATCTCTGGTCTTTTTGCCACTTTTACTCAATAGATAACAGTGCCCCGTTTTGTTTTTTCTGTCTTTAATTTGGTTGGAATTCTGATTTATGGATTCAAGCACAGTAAAATGTGTTAAACAGAGCTCACAGTATTAAGCTCATAATAGCAGTTATCAAATTAGCCAAAGTTTTTTAATAAATGAACATGTAAATGTGTTCAGAACTTTGTGAATGACAGAGATTTCTGTCCTGTGGAAAATCTGTCAGAGTAAAACTCTACCTCAATCCTCACACCTACCTCATACCCCAGAAGAACACCAGCAGGTCTCATAAAGACGCTCTTTGTGCTGTTGGGCTTAAAAACATGCAGGAGCTTTTCCACCACACAGACACTTCAGTCCTCAGGGGCCAGTCGCAAAAACACAGCCATTAACTCAAGACTCTGTCTAACAATAAACCCGACGAGGACACTGAAGAAAGCCTGTTTCATTAAACTATTCTGTCTAAAGTCCAGTTACACATGGCTGAATATTACAGTGAACTGACACTGCACACCTTCTGCCTGAAACCTGATCAGAACATGATGAGACTAAAACTACTTAAACATGACTTAAGTTAAAACTAAAACCAAAACCAGATCATAACTATTCGACACAGGAAATATTTACATGAAAAAAATAAAACTGATGAATCTGTGTTATTCGATCATGTCAGCAAGCAGGGCATTGTGTTGAGATTTTAAGGTGTTTTATGACTGACTATTAAGCCAGAAAGAGCTCTTAATTGGTTGCAACTTGCACTCGTGTGTCTTTCGTCAAAATATGTGACTGCTGCAAGAGGTCACTGCAGATCCCTGAAATTCCTCAACTCGCACAAGCTGGACGTGTAGTATTCTTCATTCCACAGCACTGTTGCATTATGGGTATTGAGGGAGCTGTGACCCTTATGGGTTGTGTGCAGAGCCGCCTTAAATAACCCGGAACTAATGTGCACCAGCTCATAATTGTAGGCAGGTTGGAGCTGGCGGCGAGCGCTGCACATGCCCTAATGTTTCCTCCACGTGCAGCTCTGATCCGTCATCAGTAATCGGACACCAAACTACCGGTGGTGCTGACCCGACCTGTCTCAGAACAGCCAGTGTGTGATTGATGCAGCCATAAGACACTATGGAGTGAGAAGAAAGAGCTGCCTTGTCCACAACTCCCAATCTCCACCCTTCACTGTTCAGAGCTACAGCCGTGACTCCAGACAGAACAGCTACTGATGCTGTGCCAAAAGTGAGTAGCAGTACGGGCTGCTGGAATATCCAGTTAAAACCAGCTGCTGAGAGAAGATGCTCTTACATGGTGTCTACCACTCTGGTACAAAACAGTTCAAACAAGCCAAAGGTGATTTGCTGGTTTCAGTTTGATTAAGCTAAGCTGGCTGGTTAGTCTGTGAATAGCAGATTGTGTTATTAGCTGTTCCAAGCTGGTCTAGATGGTTGAACAACTTGTTTAAAGCTGATTAACAACTTTGGACCTGCTGTTGGTGTTATGGGATTTCTAAAACAAACTGGTGTATAACAAAACAGCAGCCAAAATTAGCTTGACCACAAGAAGAAGGTATGAGTTGTTTTTTACTAGCTGCTCTTGTTAGAGAAAAAACACTAAAACGTTTTTACAGAGGAACTTCAAAAGAAAGAGGATTTAAATGATGATTTCATTAATATTGACATTAACATTCACATTTACATTCTGACAGCACTGTGCAATCTAAGCACCGGTGAATACTAGAGCACAGCAAAGCAAATGAATGCAGAGCATTGTGCTGTGCAGGTGTGTGTGAAATAGACTGAACATCCTCTCTGGATCGGCTGCGTTGGGTCTGCACTGCATATTTAGAAAGTTCAAAGTCGAAAAACATTCTGAGTCAAAACCCACATGAGGTAATGCCATGTTATTTTCTGACTCCTGAATATTACACTCTCCCAGCTGTGGTTTCTCCAATGTGATGTATGCTACACTTTTATAGAACACAGCCTCAAATGAAATTGCTGAGAAGAGAGGAAAAAAACGAAGAAAAAATCAATACAAAGAGCTCCATCTTTCGAACCCGTCAGAGTGTTTGTTTATTCCAGCTGGACTCAGAGAAGGACCATCTTCATAGCTTTCGTTATTTGTTTTGTCAGCGCTTCCAATGGTAAACCGATATTTTGATTAGCACGTTACTAAACAGCCCAAAGCCACAACCTGCGCAATACATGCACGCATTATAGCTCTGAATGCGCTGGCAGATGACGCTACATTTAGCTCTGGATGTGTCATTAGCTGTCGAGTGCAGGGAGAGGCCACAGTCATTTCAAAAGAGATGAGACCACAATTAGAAGAGGGAAAAAACGGACAAAGAGAGGCAGAAATGGAGGGATGGCCACAAAGGTCTTATACTCCAGTGAGAAAAACAGCTGCTTCACTTACAGCCCAGGATAAATGAACCGTGCTATACTGCAATGCTGAATGTCTATACAGAGGCAGTGATGTCACAATCCTGCCAACCAATAAAATGCAATAAAACGTAAAGATATCCAATATAGTGCATTTCAACCTGGCAGTCTTCATTCCTCAAATGACAAACTTTTATCTTTAAATGGCCCAACTATCATACGTATCCAAACGACATTATCTTAAAACTTCTTCAGTTACTGATTTTAAGCCTTCTATAACCAGCCACTTTCAAGAGTCTGATGTTGCTAAGGTAACTATAAAACTCCAACAAGAATAGAAAACCACCTGGCAAAATAATCAACTTTTAATTACACTGGGCTTTTTTTTAAGTCTTTTATATGTTTTTTAAGGTTTCTTTCACACAGTCATCCACAATCTTGAAATTCTTTTCACTGAGCTTATTGCAAACAATAAATTTTCCTAATTTTCTTTCTTCTCAGAGAAAAGAACGCAGCCTCTGTAGTCATTGCACATCTTTGGTCTGAAACAAAGCAAATACAGTATAACAATCACACAGCTACTTCCTGCCTAAACTGGCAGCTCTTGGCACAAATTCGCTGCAATTTGGAGCTGACGTTTTGCTGACAGTCAAAATCTGGCTGTGTGAGACTGGATGTGATCAGACTGAGGATACAGGCAGTGAAATCTCCTTCTTTTTCTCGCTTTTCTCAATGTCTCCTCACACCATTTTCTCCTCTCGCTCCCAGCAGCTCTTTGTGCCAGTCTTCAGTATTTATTCTTCAATAAATCCAGCCTGTGGTTACATTCCCACTGCGAATCGAGAGCATCTCCAAGCCTGGCATTATCTCTCTCGTTTCCTGCCCAGAGACTCATCAGCAGAGAGATTCCCGGCCTGAGAGATGGGCACACAGCTACTGGCAGGGAATCAGAGCGGCTGGTATGACTCCACAGTCAGTAACGCACTGTTCGGGTTTCATCATTAGAAAAACACTTTTTCCCTCCATACACTCATAAGGGAGCTGAGAAGACACCATCTGTGCTGACTGATGGACCATGTCGTTTCGTTTTCTGTTCTGTAGTGTGTATGGGGAAAACCCTGGACCTGAAGACAGTACGAGGTCAGGGGATGAAAATAAACAGTCACAAAGAACATAAATAAGGTCTTGGACCTACAGCATCAAACTGGATTTTATGACAAAATTGTGAGTGCGGAAGTCCCAGACACAATGCTAGGGTTTTAAATGGATGTCAGAGTGTTGTTAAGTGGTTGCTAAGGTGTTTTAAATGGATGTCAGAGTGTTGTTAAGTGGTTGGTAAGGTGTTCTGTGTGGTTCCTAGAGCATTATTAAGGTGTTGCTTACTTCCCCAATTCAAAAGACACCAGGCCAGTTCAGATGACACTGTAGTGTAGTTAGAAACAGTAATGTTGCAAGCTAGACTTAAACTTGCACAGCCCACATGAGCATCTCGGCTGAAGTGTAATTTGTACTGGATCATCAGCACCCTTCCCTTTGCTGAACATTACACACTTAGAGACTCAGAGCTAATGCCAAAAGCATAAATGTTATATCGGTGAAGCAACCCTTCGTCTTGTTAATACATATCCTGAACAAAAGGCTGCTGAATTACAGGCCATTAACACTGATAAGTAACTCTGCCAATGGCCTTTTCACAATCCTTTCACACTCTCTTTATGGATCGTGAGAGCTGCAGATACTGATCGACCACAGACTGGATTTTAAATGAGTTTCCAGAGAGCTGAACAAAGGGGAACAAGGGGGCAGGATTAATGGCTAGTTAGTTGATCAGTATTTTACTAGTTTTCAATGTCTCGGTGTTTGTAACAACAGATCACAAGCCTGTCTTTAGTAAAACGATGATTAGCAGGTCCTCATATTTCCTCATTAAAAACAACATTTACAATGAGACAATGTGTCATTAAGATAATGTAAGAGATGTTAGCTGTTCCCAAACTTGAACAAATCTTTAATTTTAGTATAAAATCCCCACTATGTAACTCCAGCACAATTTTTAAACAGACTTATATAATAAATATAACAAACTCATATATACAAATAATGAGCTTTGCTAAGGAGATGTAAGCAAGGATTTTCTGGAAGGCAACCATACGGAACAACCCAAAACATCTGAGCAACAGCACAGCAATGTGTTAAAAATCTGAATGTTACCACCAGGTAAGCCATATCTACAGACTATTACCGACTTCCTACTGAGTTCATTTGACTTGGATCAGTGTTCAACCACCTAACAACACCCTAGCAACCAACCCCATCACCAGAGAAAAAAATCCCATTCATTATTAAAGTTGAGATTTGGGGTTTTTGCTATATCGTCACAAATTTACAAACACAACACAGACTGAAGAAAAATTGCCACTTTACTCTAAAACTCCACAGAGGCTGCCCAGTTTAATTAAAGTGGCTGCAGAGGCTCTTTGTGCATCATTTAAATTGCGTCTTGAGGTCTCGAGGATTGAAGTCACACTTTATACAGATCCCAGTATGAATCAATCAACAGTCACTCTGGTTCACTGTCACGGTTTCTTTCATCTGACTCTTCTCTTTTGCCTCTCTGGTTAATCCCCACACACAGCCTCTCTCAGACGCAGTGAGACGGTTAGTGTGCTCACACACAAAGCATCTTTCCATGATTTCACATATGCCAATGTCTGATAGTAAGAACCTGACAGATCCTTCCTGATCCTCTACTGCACAATACCAATTACTCACTGACAGTCCAAACTGAGGGACTGTGGGTAATTGTACTTGTACTTTTAGTTGTCATGAAGAACAAATGCCTTTTGTAGTAATCTCAGCTTCTGATTTAGTGAAGAAGTTACACTCAGCTGAGTCTCTTTTTCTGCAGGGAACTCATCAGATTATCGAAATAAACCTGTATAAGTGGCAACATTTCTTTGTAGGCAGTTATTAGCGACGTTTCCTAGAGCAAGTAACACTATTACCCTGATTCACACGTCAAACTGTACAGCTTCCTGAAAAGAGGTGTGCTATTACTCTTCTAAATGTCTGCTGCTGTTCATCCAAGCTTCAGATCTATTCCTAAATGCAGCTTTTGTAGACTAGGCTTGCTGGCTCTTATGGTAAAATGTTGAAAGCTCTCTCATTTAAGTCACTTTATGTAAAAGCATCCGCTAAATAAATAAATGCAAATATAAATGTAAAAGATGAACTAAATTTGAAGGAAGGACATAAACCATATTTAAGGATCAGAGCATATAACAGAGCACTTTTGACTTGAGCTAGTAAGCAACCTCTTCACAACCATTCAAAACTCTTAGCAACCACACAGTAATGGACTAAACATTAGTCTGAACATCTTAGCAATTGCATAGCAACAACCTGTCAAACACCAGAAAGAGCAACAACATGGTTTTAACATTTGATACTAACATTGTATCATTACTACCACCAAAGACTGTTTTTACAAAGACTGATGGAACTACAGTAGTTTGATGATTTCACATGCTATTGATACTTTGATGTATAGCATATACTGTGCCACAGTATATGTGCCACAAAATAATGTGCCACAGTACTTTGTGGTACCCCAAAGTACTTCCAAAAATATCACGGTACTGCCACAATATATGTCCAACAAACCATGGTACTTTCTGTTAGTGTGCAGTGCTGGGAATCTCTGGTGTCATGTATCCTAAATGTACAGCAGCTAAAAAGAATGTAATGTGAACATTAAACTGTGGCGTCCACGATTTAATCTATAAATTGCCTTGCAGTGTGACAGAAGTGTGTGTGTGTGGTTCAGACACTTGTAGTCTTGATTAGCATTTACACCGGCGGGAGCTGTCACTCTAATTATTTACTGGGGCAGCTGGGAAGGGCTGGATGCCAGGAGAACAACACACACAGACACAAACACACACAGACACAAACACACACAGACACAAACACACACAGACACAAACACACACAGACACACAACACACACAGACACACAGACACACAGACACACAGACACACAGACACAGACACAGCACAGACACAGACACACACACAGACACACACACAGACACACACACAGACACACAAACACACAAACACACAAACACACAGACAGACACAGACACACACACACACAGACACAGACACAAACACACACAGACACAGACACAAACACACACACACACACAGACACAGACACAAACACACACACAGACACACACACACACACACACACAGACACAAACACACACACACAGACACAAACACAAACACACACACACACACACAGACACAAACACACACAGAGTAGGACTCAGAGCTTCGTGTTGGGCATGCTGGCAGAAACTAAGCGATTAATGCCGTGTTACTGCCAAACACCTGATGAGTGCACTGCAGAGTTTTGGATGCATCTGGTCTTTAAGGTCTGTGTGGTCAAAAATGCTGTTCTGCCTGAGAATACAGATGATACTCTGTTGATCTCACCTCTCGTCTATCAGCTGGCCTTTGTGCATCCAGCGGACATACACTGCAGGATATCCTGTCACCACACAGGGCATCAGCACATTTTCTCCGATGTTCTTAGACATGGCCTGAGGTTCCTGGAGGAACTGCAAGCTTCTCTCCTCTCCAGTTTCTGCAGAAGAGGAGGGGAGAGGAGAAGAGCACTGAAAGTGTTACAGTGATGAAAAGCAACTGACCCTCAGAAAACAGTGACTAGGTTAACAGTCCGACCACTCGAATTTAACTTCATTCTGCACTCTGAAATTAAAATTGTCATCAAGTCATTCTTAACTCACATGATGTTCTTGACTCACTCAAGAAAACTGTTACAAATTTTTTCATGTTCTCTATTGTGAGATGACAAATATTCAGACCTGATTTATCTTCTTGAACATCTCACTCTCTCAGCCATACAGAGGCTCAATTCTTTTTAACCTCAGTATGAATTACATCTCTCTCTCCCCTGTGTGTGATTGTTTGTGTATATGTGTTAAGATTAAACAGGACATGAAAATCACAATACAGTCAATGTTCTGCATTTGCTATTTTAACTTTTCCATTTTTCAATTCAATTGTATTTATATAGCGCTGTTTACAATGTTACATTGCTTCAAACCAGCTTCACATATAATTAAAAAGAATAATAATAATAATAAAACACAGAACAAATGTGAGACATGTAACTAATGCAAATGAACTGAAGTGACCGGAGAATCACCACCATTCAAACTACTGGTTAATCTAAGTGATGATGGTTTGCTGATTAGGTCCAGTTATGCCCTGCTGGATGATCCTGTTACAAGTTTAAACTGGCTTTAAATGGCTGTGACTGGATTTACTGGCTGCAGTCCTAAACAAACAAGCTTAGTAAGTGATTCTATCACACAAGTTTCATGTTAAAATGAATGATGTTCAAATCTTGTGGCTGCACTTCTAAAATGTGTGTTTTTTAACATTTATGACTTTCCCAGTATTGTCCCACAAATCCTGTTGACAGATCTTAACTGTATAAACTCCAGAACAATCTATGAAGTGATTCCAGAAGGATCTTGGGTTTCTCACCAGGCAGTATGTGTATTTGAGCCTCTTCACTGGTTTTGACGGGTCCAGCGTTCTCGATCACGCAGCGGTACAGCCCTGCGTCTGTCTCTGTGGTGTTACTGATGACGAGAGCTCCGCTAGGCAGGACGAACACTCTCTCGTCCAGCTGTACCAACTCCCTGTTTCGCTCCCAGCGGAGGAAAGACACCAGGTCTGGATTCACCTCACAGCTCAGCAGATGACTGTCCCCCGCCCGTACCCACGCCGCTTCTGGCTGGCTGAGATACCGCGGTATTCCTGTTAGTAAAGAGATGAGGAGGAAAAAAATGGAGAGAAACAAGGAAAAAAAATCTGATTTTACATTTATGAACCTGTTTGTTATATAATGTAACATATCAAGAACCAAATTCCCTAAACAAACCTTATCACTTCTGATACAAATAGTTAACAAGTCAACATACATATCAATGTACCAAGTTAGTTGAACTCAAAACTGCAGCAGTGTTGTAAGTATTAACTGGACTGCTACAGTATATAAGATCTGTGCAGCCCATGAACACAAATGCATTTCATATATTTGATATGCAACACGTATCCCCAAAGATTATAGAATTAACAAGACACCGCAGTTCTATTACCATGAATGAGGGAAACGGCAACGCTCAATATGGCCCTTCCTTAAAGGGATTTTGGTAACACCAATTTGCTCTATTTTCCACAGCCATCACCTCATGCAGAATGATGAAAATGAAACATCAATTTGAGATTTCAAAGGAAAGCTTTACAATGGTGCCTGAAAAAGTATCGGCATTGTGCCAGACTGAAGAAATCCGGGAACAGAGTCTGCAGCTATAGACTGAATAAGATGATTTGTGGAAAAAACTCCTGCAGCACAGAAGTGTTTAAATGTCAGAAAGAGAAGGGCTTGTTTAACTGATGGAGCTGATTTTAACACTTCTGCTGCGTGTGTCTGAGCTCACTGGAGCACTAAACTCATCAGTGTTCTCACAGCTACAGTGAGTTCAGAGATGAGCATTTCACCTCATTCTGTTCACAGCTCCCGCTCATCTGAGAGAACGCCTGTTCATTCTACATCAAACTCTCGCGCGTATCTGTCAACCTGTTCCACAGGTGAGCACATTCACACACAACATCTCTGTTATATCTCATGTGTTTCTCCTACACACCAGTGACATGAAAAGAGTACAAAGAGACGTCTGAAGAAAAAGATTCCAGTAATCTCACATGAGTCTCAACATTAAACTCAAACATTATCCAGTTCTACCAGGACCGAATGATTTGAGACATAATGTCAAGTTTTATAGCTACACACTGTATGTTGTCATTTATATCTGTGAGGAGTTTTAGGAGACACATCTGAGATGTTGATGCTGAACAAAACATAGACAACATGTTTCTCTATTGTGTCTGGCGCTGATAAAACTGTTTTAGAGCCTTAGTATTAGTGCACAACCTCAAAACAGACACCTATAGACTCTACACAGGCAAATGAAAGCCATACATCAGAATCTCTCTGTGAGAGACTGAAAGAAAGCAGTGATGGAGTTTTCTTTGTGTGGTGTCAGTCGACTGCACACATACTCTCTCACTCTCTCTCTCTCTCATGCTCTCTCTCTGCAGTGAAAGATGCTATCAGCCACTGGCTCTGAGTGAACACAGACCTGCATTCATGTGTCTCCACAGGCTCTGCTTTACAACCAGAGAGAGAGAGAGACAGAGAGAGAGAGAGAGAGAGAGAGAGAGAGAGAGAGAGAGAGAGAGAGAGAGAGAGAGAGAGAGAGAGAGAGAGATGTTTCACAGAGTATGCTGTGAGCTTTTAATCCCCTTATAAACTATATACAACATCAGTACAGAACAGCTTTCATACTCTTAGGAAACATTCTGGAGAGTTCATGTTTTAAGCTCTAGCACTTCTCCATCTGAGAGCAGAACAAAACAAAAGTTTCATTATGGTCTGGAGATGTACAGAATATTTATATTACATGTAGCTCGTAATGTACAGACAGCCGGTCATTATCTCAAAATAAAGTTCAACAGGACGGCCCTGAAGAGGTTTATTTTGTGATAATGACCGGCTGGCTTTACATTATCCTGCTTACTGCACGGCTACTTAACAATTAAATAAATAAATGGACATGAAATATTGATTTGAGGGGAAATGATTTCTGTGAGACTAAACACACTGGTAAGTGCTAGGAGAGATGTGAACATACTGTAGCACAGCTATGCAGGAAATAGTTACCCTGACAACAGTGTTACACAGTTTAGTGTCATTATACACACATATCTGACCGATCAGTATGATCTTGTTAGCAATAAAAATAGAAATCGTGAACACTGTTGATTTATGTAAATAAGTTCTTTTAGCTGGATCAAAACAACCACTTAAAATTTGTTACACTGGTCAAAAAATGATCATGGAATAAAGAAAATGTTTTATTATATTCACACACACACAGTTTGGCTGAAATCTTCGTTTTTGAACACTCACACGTCACATTACACATCTATATCACAACAGTGTACAGACTAAATATTGCCAGAAAGTTTTACAAATTCTGAGACATATATATGTGTTCCCCTCCCTAACCTTCAGGCAATGTGTTTTGGTTGCACTGGCAGCTCTATGGTTCCATTCTACTGCAGTCTCCACCTTTCAACCCTCTAATCCAAAAGCAACATTTTCTGAGTGATTCATTATGCTGGTGTAGATGCTACATGGGAAAGCTTTGGAGCCCTCACACACATGCACAGACACACAGAGACACAATGAGGACCTACCACAGCCCAGTTACCAGCCCTGTTCACACACACACACACATCACATCCCCTCCATCTCAGTGGTTTAAACCAGGCATTAATCCAAGCACACAGAAACACAACACAAACGAGAGATTTGAATCGACACAGCAATCACACTTTATTGGTCAGACACTTGAGAGATTTCACAGGAATTTCTTTTCAGGTTGTCTCAGTAGAATTAATCTAACATGGTCCATACAGGTTAGATCGATTGGGTGATGAGAACTTCTAAGCCATTTCCACACACTTAGAGCCTTGAGTGAAGGCATTAAGCCTGCAGAGAAAAACAAGACTCCTCAAATCAGGGGCCCTTCAGGCCCCCAGTGTACTGGTAATGGGGCCCCAGCCATTATTTACTTCTCCTCAAACTGACAGAGGAATTGGAGTGGCTCTAAGGTCTCCTCCACCCTGCTGGGCTGAAACCCATTTACAATGGTCAGCTCTTCCATCAGCTCTCTGGATACTCTTCTTTATTGGGTCTAAAAAAGCTCCAGAAATTTACAGGCTCACAGACAAATGGCTCCCTTCATTTCGTGGCTGTGTTTTTACACACAAGGCCCACGGAGAGAGATATGGACTGAGCAGGATTTACAGGCACTGTTAAAGCAGAGAATGAGAAGATAAATCTGAAGTTGAGAAGGTCTGGGAGAGAAAACAAGCAGACCAACCTCACTGCAGTGAGCACAACCTGCAGCAGTAAACAGAGAGGCTGCGGGGCATAAACTGAGCAAATAAACCCTCAACCCCAAATAAAGCAATTACACCCTCCATCCAAAGCAGCAACCCAACAGGAAACATTCTCAGAATGTTGGCTAACGTTCTCTCAAAGTTATCAAAAATGTTCTTGCAGCAATGTTATATATCGTATATTAAACAAAATTCTTAAGTCGTTGTTTTAATGTTTTAAACACTTTACAGAATTAAAAATGTTTTGTATGTTTGAAACATTCCTGAAACGTTTCAAATAACAACGTTATTTAATGGACATGTTGGGGATTGTTAGCTGGGAAGCAGGTGTTTCACATTTAACACCGTGACCTCGAAACACGTAATCATCAAAACATGTTTCTCTCAGTCTGTCAATATTTACACATGGACTAGTCAGCTCACCAGTCATTCAAAACACTTTACACCAGGATAGATGTGTTATAGAAACATCTAGGTTCAAGTAACTTAACATGGCTTCTGTTCAAATAAGCTTCTGTCTTTGCATCAGATCTATTGCTACTGTAAATGCAGCTTTTGTAGACTTGGCTTGCTGGTTCGTATGGCAAATGTTAAAAGCTTTGTAAGTCGCTTTGGATAAAAGCATCTGCTGAATGAATAAACGTAAATGTAAATTACAAATTTCTGATTTGTAATTTGTCGATTTCTGCTGAAAACCAGTTTCATTTGTTCAGTCTGACACACATTAGCACTTGTTGGTCAAGATCTGTTTCACAAACTTAACATTATTGCACCAAAACGGTTGTTTATCTGCAGAAATGGATACAAATATTTCCTTTTAACTAGTTCCTCTTTGTATAGAGATGGGCATCAATACAAACCCATGGGTTATATTCTGGCTCTGTTTCCCAGAAGCGACCAATAAAAGTGCATTAATAACGGACACACATCAGAAAATGAACGCTGTGTTCCCATGAATCTAACACAATAAAACATCACTTTCCTTCCTGATACATTAGCACTACATCAATGTCAGATATCACAGGAGTGCAACTCAACACCACACTCAAACTGCAGCTTCAGACCCAGGTCAACATCTGACTGTGCCCTGATTTCACTTTCACACTAACCAAAATAAAACAGACGATCCTGCTTTAAAATGTTCAGTGTATTACAAAGCATATTGTATCGACATATAAATGTCGATAACCCAGCTGCCTTTTGCATTTTTGAAAGAATCACCTTAGTGCTTTGTATTAAATGCATCAAATAAATAGTATGAATGCCACAGTTATTTTTTATCCTACTGCAAGCAGGATAAAATACACACAGTAGCTTTAAAGCAATGTTAAGTCACTGCATAAAAGCACCGAAAATCCATAGGTTTTCAACAAAACTAAAATGAAATTGTACCGGCCCGTCTGACTTTCCTTTTTTACACTCTTTTCAGCAGCGACAAGAATCACAGCGGGGGTTTGAATCTGGTGAAGGGGAGGGGCTTCTGTTTGATCTTGTATTTGCATACAAATGAGCAAATGAAAGAACACACCAGCCCTTCATGCCCCCAAGATACGTCTGGAATACCAACCTCACAGACAGAGAAAATATCCTCATAATTATCGGTGTAGGAAACTGTGTGTGCGCGCGTGTGTGTTTTGATTGCTCAGTGGTTACTCTCAATAGCTCCAGAGACTAAGAGTTGCCAGTTATGTTTAATTTAAGGATCAACTTTGTCTCAGATGTTTCTCGTAAAAATTCTTTAAGATGATGCGTGTAATTTTTCTGTTAGTTTAATATTCAGAGGCTATAATTAAGTCATTTGTAAGCTGATTTCCCTGAAAGTATAAACAGTGTGTCTCTGTGGCACTATCCAAACATTGCTTTGTTGGAGCTTCAAACAGCCCCAACACTGGCTCAGTCACGGGTTTGGGGCGGAGCTATCTGAATTATCAATGTCACCAAGTCAGACTGCATGAAAACAGTCATTACGTCCGCAGTTCGGTTTGGCACTGCTGTAATAAAAGAAAAAACAGACAAGGAAGAAAATTCAGCTATTAAATGATTCTGGACGGGCTAAGCCATATAATTTGGTCTTGGAAGAATTTGATGAGAAATATTTCAGCTCATATTAAAATATCTGACTTTTGACAGCAGAATCTTTTTAAAAGAGACATTTATCCGAAGCGACTTACAGTACTCAAGTTGTACATTTTCTTAGAACGTGTGTTCCCTGGGAATCAGACCCACAACCTTTTGCGCTACTAACGCAATGCTCTGCCACCAAGATCGTAAGGTTTTGGGCTTTTTTCTTAGCAAAAGAAACCTAAAAAACAGGATACTCACGTAAACTCATTATTTTCTGGAGGCAAAAACTGAGATATAAAAAGATGTGACCGAATATATTTCTATGGGTAATAAGCTGTAAGATCAGGTGACACAGAAGCTCATCCCTGTATATGAGGTCTAATTAAGTTTTTGCGTTTGGTTCAACACTTTTAAGGTGACCTTATTTTTTATCCTGAGAAACTCATTCCCTCAGCTACACTGACCTTCAGGAGAGGGTGTTGCCAGGGGAGATGGCCCCACCGCAGGGAGAGGCCATATAAAGCACAGACAAATGTGCTGCCAGGAACTCGTGTCTTCTCTCTTATCAGAGACTGGGGGAAATCACACCTCTACAGAGCCCACACAATCACACTCAGCAGTGCTAGCATAACAAAACCGTGAAAGAACCGGCCAATCAGAGCCTCTCTGGACCCAACGTCCACTCAGATTCTGCACACACGGTTCAACCAATGAGAACAGAGCGAGGACCTTATCACCTGCCAAATGCAGTCAGCACCCCACAGACGTCACATGAGTAACCCAATTAATGCACTCAGACTGCTGAAGGATGTCATGATAAACAAAGGCAATAGTGACCCACGTCTGTGTCTGTGTATATCATTGTGAAGATCTGACTCTTCAGAGCATCAGTGCTTCTGCTCAGTGTTTAACAGGAATCTGACTGAGAGCAGACAGGAAGTTGGCATGAGTGTAGAGATGGAGGAGGTATCGGTACCTCATGCTTAAAAGTAGGATCCAAAATGTACTTTTGCTACAACTGGCAATGAATTTAGAATGGGCGAGAAATTTGGCAGCCACTGGAATATATTTATATTTGTTCCTAGGACAATGGAATTATTTGCCTGTTTTGTTTCTGTCTATATATTGGCAGCGAACAGCGCAAGACATTGTATCGCTCATAGCATCATATTCAAGCCAGTTTTTCAGTGGAACCACCTGTCACAAAACAAGACCTATCAGAGCTGTGCCAAGTCTAAAGAGACTGCCCACAAGTCTTTCATATTCTGGATCCAAAACTGCGTTTATACCCCCATCCCCCAACATTTTCATACTATCATTCACCTGATGAAATTCAGAAGTCTGATTCTGTATAAAGCTAATATCACAGCACTTTTCAACAGGAACAAAGCTAATATTACAACAGGAAACACACGGTCCTTCTATGCAGTTCTTAAAGCTGTAATCCCTAACTATTTTTTGTTAAAAATGAACAAAAAAAATCTGTCAGTTTGGTTCATTTGACTAACACATACAAAGAGAAGTCCATACAGTAGCCTGCAATTTTATGTTTCAAACAGAGATGGCGATAGAGAGAAAGGTATGGATTGCAGCTTTAACATCTGAATATTTCTATAACAAATAAGTGTTTAACTGATAACAGTTCTGTGTTACTGTCACTGTGGTCTCACATCTGGAAGTGTGTAAATTCAGTGTTTCCACCCTCAGAGGTTTCTGACACTCTTGATGATACACTGAGTGTAAACCGAGTGTGACCGCTACATCTGATCTGTTTCAGTCATACAGGACTAGACGTGTCAGTCTTGTGTGTTAACTAAGAATCAGGCCAAAAGACGAGACAGTAACACAAGACACATTCACAAATGTTTCATGTTTTCCTCCAGGCTAAAGCTTTTCATTCTCATCCAGTCAGCACAGGAGCTCACTGGAGCAGGTGCCTTTATCAGACTGTGACGTGTTGGATGCGTCTTGCTCAGTGGCTCCCAGTGAACTGGCACATGGAACAATAGTCTGTCCGTTTAGATTTTCAGCACATTCACACTAAACAGATGCAGCGATTCAGACAGTCACAAACAGAGAGAAAAAAGGGTGTCTTTGGCAACAAGATGTTAGAGTTGGGTTTGATGCTCCACCCCACCTCCAGACAGCCCTGCCCCTGAAAGCTCCACCTCCAAACAGCTCCCGCCTACCTCCAGATAGCCCTGCTCACTTCCAGACAGCACCACCTCCAGACAGCTCCACCCACTTAGTTCAGTGATAGCAGGACAGGGTGTTTTAGCCAGAGGTGACAGACACAGTGTGAACCCACAGAAACAGTGGAACAGCTGAGCCTCCCTACAGCTCACCATTCACTTCTACACTTTACGTATGAACAATACGACTCTTTAGTCTGGACACCTGCAGAACTGAGAGAGTGAGACCAGTGTGAAAACTGGGCCTTCATTTCCCTCTGGGCAAATCAGAGCGGCACAGACAGATTATTTTTAAACACTATTATCAAACACATGCTGAGATTTTGGCATTTAATTAATGAGTCATGAATCAAAAAGTCTGATTCCAGTCAAACAAAATACATTTTAAAATAAGAGACATGAAATGTTTTAGATGATCTTTTGAAAAGAAAAATGTATCAGACACAGATATCTCCACTGTTTCTGCTTGACAGTAATGAGATTAAATGGAGAACAAATTCAGCTTGTGGCTCAGATTTATCTTCTGAGAAAAACACTAGAAACCTGACATGTCCTCCAGAGCTTCAGAAGAGATCTCAGTAATGTCTCAGACTTGCCAGGTGTACAATACAAAGTCAGAGATTCCAATACGCTTATTGAACTTAAATTTCCAAACAACTACTAAAGACTAAGTTTATACGATCCATTTATAACTCTCTACTTTTGCTGTATGCCAACAATTTTCCCATGCGACTGTGTTTATTAGGTATTTGAGGAGAAACACCTGAGACAGAACTGACACTTAAGACAAAACATACAACAGAAATCAATTTAATCTCTGGAGCTATAAAACAGCAATATATAGCTGGATATGAAAAATTCATTTTTATTGGAGTTATAATACATGCTGTCAGAGAGAGAGAGAGACAGCCCACATGTAAGAGCACCTGGATGATTTATGTCTGAGTGTGAGACAGTCTGAGACCAACACTGGTTTAATGATAAAGCCCCTTTCTTATTCTAGTGGTGTTGTCTCAACTTACACACCTCAGACGTGCTCCTCCGGTACTGTTGGTTTACATGTGACCAGTCCAAACAGGTTCTGTCTGTGAGGTGTAAACAGAGCTGCAGGGGCCCTCAGACCACAGCGTTACATGAGCGTGAAAACACAAGAGAAAAGCAGGAATGTTGTGTTACACCTCTACAAACACTCTTATATCATCTCAGCCTGTATCTACACACAGATCTGCACCTGGATTCACTGTCTAATCTAAGACAGTCCTTCACAGGCGAGACTTCTGACTATCATTATTATTCTTACATCTTATTCTGACCAAACATTTGGCCACTGTATGACTGACATGTAAAGTGACCAACCACAGTTTGTTTGGTTTTAAGATGCACTTTAGGGGTGGGATTATTTTAAATCATTATACAAAAATAAACTGGAGGGGAAAAACTAATTCGATTCTAATTCTATTAATTACACAGAAGTGCAGAATACACAGAAAAAGGAGAATGGGGAAATGTATGTTAACTTTGAGTTCGGAAATTATATCCTTTGAAATGTAATGGATGCAGAATATATCACAGACAGCTTGGACAGTGATTGGACGGTGGGAAGTCTGCAGGCAAGTTGCCAGCAGATAAAACTAAATTAACTTACTCACTACATACTGACAGATGTTAGTTAGCCAGTAGAGAAATTCCTCAGACCTCCCCAGGGCCATAGCACACAGGGTTCAGAGCAGCCCACTGACACAAAAACCTTGTACTGAATCAAGCAGTCGCCCGGTTGTTCAAATGCTCTGTTCAAAGCAGGGCCAAACAAACACGTCCAACTTGGAAACCGGATTGAATTCATACCGAGTGAGAATGGGCTGTCGGCTTTATTCCTGTAAGCCTTCACTCCCCTGCTGCTTGAGAGAGAAGGACGAGTATCGTGTAGCGTGGCAACAACGTGGGTCTCTCTGTCTTTTATTAGTTTTGAGTGACACACTGAATGTGTGGCCAGCATTGAGACAAAGCTGTGACACAAATACAAATGAGACTCCCGCTTAAGGCTACTAAAATGAATAAACTACCCCGGGTTCAAACTGTTTTGACTTCACTGAAGGCAAAGACAAATCAATAACGCTCAGATGAGAACTTGGAAACAGAAAAACGCAGATATATGCCAGTATGTCAAACTCTAATAATAAAGAATTGAAAAGAAAATGCATTCAGTCGGAGAAAACAGCGCTGGTGAACAGAAGCAAGCTGAGAATCTGCTGGTTTCAGACAGATGGCATTCTGGGACTGAATGCTTGACCACGATGCCTGGATCTGCTTTGACAAGAGAGCTAAACAGGAGCTCACCACCTACAGACTGAAGTTCTACAGAAACCCAAATCCCTGATTTAATATCAGTATGAAGTCTAAAAAAAAAATAAACCCAGAAAGATTAAAGAGGATTGTTGATCTTAAAGGGCTGAAAGCAGGATTAACACAGGC
This sequence comes from Chromobotia macracanthus, assembly GCA_036877525.1. Taxonomy (NCBI): domain Eukaryota; kingdom Metazoa; phylum Chordata; class Actinopteri; order Cypriniformes; family Botiidae; genus Chromobotia; species Chromobotia macracanthus. The sequence goes on from JAZGTH010000063.1 coordinate 2,579,123, forward strand.
TAATTACTGACGCTGTCTTTTGGTCACACACAAAAAAACAGCTCAGGAACACCCTAGCAACCACTATGCATTGTCTTGGCAACCATCCAGAACACCCGAGCAAGCACCTAAAACTTCTAGAGACTACCTAGCAACTGATTAGCAACACTAATATTCAAGATTATGATGTCAGCATGAACAACAGCATACAACCAACCATATATCAGCTCCTATCAGCCCAGTATTTAGCAAATTACAGATACAGTCCGATTTACATAAACGTTATCAACAAACCAGCTTTTGAGCCACTGTTCAAAATTGCTAGTTTGTTAGAAAATGCAATAATGCCAGTTTCTCTCCCCCAATATGTAACAATGCACATTATAAAAACAGATACTGAATAAAACTGAACAGAACAATAAACTGCATGGTGTCCCAATTCAGTCTATGACTGAATCTGGATTTTTTCAGGTGACCCTCCAAACCACAAACATGTGGACTTCCAGCCAATAAGGATTTCTCTGCTGGTCATGACTGCAATTCATCAAAAAACACCAAAGAATACTTGAAAATAAAAGCTATCCATTTTCCAGAGTGATTGACAAAATAAATCACCGGCCACTAAATAAAGACTGTCACTGCTTATCAATGTTCTCAACGAAGGCGTCAAACCGTGCGAACATCAGACTGGATTCAGTTCAAAGGTCTGTCAGTGTGGCTGAGAACAGCTCTGTGTGATGTGGCTCATGTCCATCTCAATCAGACTCCAGCTGAAGAGATTTCCCTGGAGAACAAGCTCCAGTGAATGAGGGACCGCTGGCGTAATGACACTTCAGCACAGAAGTGAATGGGAAACGTTCTTAGAACATTGCCTAAAATTCTCTAAAAGTTCTCTTAAATTATCAAAAAACATTCTTACCGTAACATTAGTTCAACTTTTGTTAACGTTATGTATCATTTCAAAAATGTTATTCAAAAGTTGCTTGTGGAACGTTTTAAAAACATTACAGAATTAGAAAAGTATGAACATTCTGATAACCAAGCAATAAAGTTAATATAAAGTCTAAAAAACTGGATGTTTTGAGCATTCATAACATTTTTAATGTTTTGTTTCTTAATGGAAACATTTGTCTTAATGACCCAGCTCTAGTAAAGATGTCTTCCAGCCTTAAGCTCTGCATTGTGGGAGTTCAAACAATTACTCAAGTGCAACTTGACTCCCTTTGTTATGCAGATTTGCACGGAATATTCACTTATTTCTGCAGATTGATTCGTGTTCAGCGAGTCTTGTGTGATAAATGAATCTCTGTGGTAAAGTCACTAAAGAGGAAGAACGAGATAAAGTCCACTACGCAACTGCTAGATAAAGGATGTGGATTCTCAGAGGGGGATTTTCTGAACTAATCTGACCATCACCTGTAGAGCAGTAAGTTTATAATGTGTTTCACTGTACAGACATCAAATCACATCTGCACAGGGAGAAATCAGCACACAATCCTGTATGTTGTGTTATAAAAGTCAGTCTTACTGTGGGATGCTGGTTTGGCGCATTCAGTAGATCAGCACAAGACCAGACATGAACAAACCTGTGACAACACGAACTTCATGCTGCTCTGAGCTCGTCTTACTAACAGGGGTGGCTAGTTCACAACTGGAAATAAAAGAACACTTCACCCCAAAATGATTCTTCCATTATTTACCCATCTCATTCCAAACCTGCTTCTGAGCAACACAAAAGAAGATATTTTAAAGTATGTTTTTAACCAAACAACAGTGGCACCCATTGACCTCCACTGTATGGACACAAAACCAAATATCTTCTTTTGTGTTCCTCAGAGGTCATCCAGATTTGGAATGACACAAGGGTGAGTAAACGATGAAAGAATTTTAATTTTGGGGTAAACTATCCCTTTAATAACACAGCACAGTCTAGTGAAAGGAAAATCTGAACTAAATCTGATTACTGGCTCTCTTTGAAAAAGCAAATATAAATAGAACCGTTCTAACAATTAAAGTCATTCAACCAAGTGAAAAACAAGCCAGAAAGCCCTAAATCTGCACTTAAATTGTCTACGTTTTCAGTAATTGCTTCTATTTAGCTATTTCTATTTAGAAAACCAATATTACCATGGTAACAAAGATATTTGGAGTACCATTATCCTGTTTAAAAAAATGATAAAATGATATTTTTGTGTTCTGTCTGTGACCATTCAATCTCTTCATTTCTTTAAAATTAAACATGAAGTCAAGGGACTTTGTACAATGTTGGACAGCATATTTCCTAATGTTCTAACATGCTGCACTGAATCTTATTTCCTCTCGCATTACAGTACAGTTCACATCTAACTGTCAGCACACTCGCACACAGAGATGATAACAGATACAGGTCTTAAAATAGTATACGAGTTGGCAAATGCACTCTGTTTACTGTGCTAAATATTATTGACCTATTCCAGGATTCCAACACATTAACAAATGAGAATTTTATGGCATCAGCATTATAAAGGGCAAAACATTAGCCCCAGTGGCCACCTTTCTCCAAATTATTGCTTTAAAAGTCATATTCAGGTTGATCCAGGTAATGTAAAACAACATGAAATGCCTTTGCTAATAAGCTGATTAGCTTTATATTAAAGTTTTAAGAGCTGATCGGCTCTGCAATTGTCTTACCAGTTTTGTACACTATTTCTTTATAAGTCTGTGTTTATGTGTCAGGAACGTGGATGACATCAATGAGACGTTGCTAGCGTTTTCACAGCACAGACAAGCATCAAGCTAAAAACTGACTGTACAGCCAGAGACGATCATGAGAGCTCACAGTCAACGCCAATCCAAACTGAGGTCACCGCAGTCCTGTGCCAAAACGTCCTGAGAAACAAGCACGGCTCTGTGTCCTCTCTCTTCCAGATCAAACATGTTTTGTGTCTATTTATGAGCGATGTCTATAATTCTGACTTCAGTGCAGGAATTAAACTTAAGCCTCTGAACAAACTTCATCCAGAACACGCACTACCCAGCTCACAATTTTAGGTTGTTAGAACGTTTCCATTAGTATTTTTTATCATCAGTACATTCAGTATCTGAGTATCAATAGTATTAATATCATTACAGTGAATTCTGTAATGTTTTTAAAATGTTCCACTAACAACTTAACAATAACTTTTGATATATACAATGTACAATGTTTAAAAAGTTCTCCAAATGCTACTGGAAGATCATTATTTGCTACCTTTGAGAAAACTTTAAGTTAAATAGGTTTTGGACACGCCCCTTCATTATATCAAAATACCCTCTGAACAACACACAATAACTACACAAGCACACACAGTACGCCAGCAGGGGAACGCTCTCAGTATGTCACTGACAGCAGAGATATACTTCACCACAGCACTGATAAAACATTTTAAACTCAAATGAGCACACAATACATTTCAGAGAGCGAGATATTATCTCAGACTGCAGTTCATTTCAGAGCATTCAAACTGAAAACCGTGACTGGAACAAACAGCCTATACAGACAGAAATACAAGTCAGAGCTGTGGCCTGGCATGCGCTGTGGCACACTTCACTGTGGCGCTCTACTGGGAAATGTGTGTTTGAATCTGACTTACGCTTCTTCAGATCAATTCCTGATGCACTATTCTGTGAATTAAAGTGTGTAAAGAGCAAAAATAAAAATAAATAAGAAAAGGGCCATGCTATACATTCAGTGTCTGATTATACTGGTGCTTCAAATAATTCCAGTTGCTTGAAATTCATAGCTGTGTGTGTTGTTTGGATGTCACTGTTGGGTGGCGGGTGGCAGGCGGCAGTGCAGGGTGAGTGTGTACAGAGAGCTGATGTGACAAATGAAACACTGATGGACTGAGATCACAGCAGGCAGCTCAGAGAACAACATGACCTGCTGCAGGAGAGGTCACTAGAAGGCAGAACGCCTTATCAAACAGAGGTACATAAAAATGACCCTGGATTACTGTCACGTCCTGACCCTGAATCAGTGTGTATGACACAAAGCATGCCCTCTTTTTATACAGAACACCACAAACCTGCAAATGAAAGGCCCTCACATGCCAGAAATATTCTATCTGTCCATCAGCATCTGTCTGTCTATCAATAACATCCATCCAGAAATTCTGTCACTGATCTGCCAATCTTCAGCCTTCTATAAAACAACATATTTGTTATAAAAGCAAGTGGTAGACCGAAGAGATTTTTATTACAGAATCATTTTAACATAAATCTTACACATCCCCTGAATATGAAGCATAACTTAAATTCTTTAAATAAAAAAGTTATTACCCTGCTGGAAAAAGATTAAAACAGTCCATAGTGGTAAGCTAGTTTGTGTTGGTCAGCCTGGTTTGGTTTAATGGTTTTATAGGGGTTTTGGACCTCTCACCTGGTAAGACAGGGAGACCTATTCATCAACTAGATCAGCTAAGATCATCTAAGACCAGCAAACCCTATTTAGACTTGTTTAAGTTTTTTCCAGCAGGATGAAGTGAAATATAAAAACATCTCTGGTGTCCACAAACCAGCATATGAAATAACCAAGCCCACTGACCATTGATTCTACCCAGCTGATTGTCTGGCTCATGAAATTCTCTCTTCTCATTGTGAGAGACAGAAGCAGTTATAATACAGAGTTTATTGCACCAGAATCCCTCCAGAGTAGGAGGGATTGGAGGAGCATGCACAAAAATCTTTTTCTTTCAGGTGTTCTCCTGACAGCCCACCCGCAGGGGTTGGGTTCAAAGTGTGCTGCGCGTTATGAGGCGTCACGGGCTAGACAATTCCTATTACCTGCGTCCTGCTCTCTGGCCCACTGTCTCACGCTCCACCAATACAAATAGCCTCAACCAAGTCAAGGCCACAACTAATCTCCCCCCCAACGCGTGCGTACGTGACGCCCTGGCTGGTGCATGGAGCATGTCAAGGAGCTTTATTTCTATCTGAGGTTATAGAGAACAGAAAAGGGGCCACAGGAGCAACACATTTTATTCCATCCATCATAAAGATTGCACTGGCATTAGTCTACGTGCTGCTGCAATTCTTGACGTCGCATTTCACAGGTTGCGATGGTGGCGGCACTTTTTCCAAGCATAATGGCATCGTAATGGCCCATGACATCGATGCAACAATTAACCGTTTCATGACATGCCTGTCGGCCAAGGCAGACAGATCTCGGCCTGAGAGAAAATAAAGAGAGAAATGCGATTGTTATTCTGCTCACGTAAAAAGACAACAAACAACCTCAGACCCCATTTGTGTTTCTGACACAAATTAATCTGTTGTTTTCAAGGTATTAAAATGCAAAATGTTGGACAGAACATGGAAAGAAGTAGCAATTACTGGAATACACTGGGTTAAACAAAGGCTTGTTACACGTCACCTCATGCATTCATCAGACCACTATCTGATTGGAGACACACATTTCTGTCATAAATTTATACGGCTTACACTCAGCAGCATAAATGTTTCTCCAAACTGATATAAAATCAATTTATTATTGAGCATTAAAAAAGGCGTATTCCATTACCTCCATTCTATTTGAAGTCATTTTTGTATGTGCTTTTCTATGTTATTACAATGCAAGCACACTATGTAAACATACAGTGGTTACCCCATAGACATCCATTATTATGGGCATCTATCATGTAGAAAATTATGCACTTCATATATTGATGATCTTTCACCTCCTTTGCTGACATCAGAGGTCTGAGGTCATGTCTCATAATGATGTGAGGGGTCAAGGTCACATTATCCAATGTAGCAAACCAGCACAAAACGTCTCTTTCAAATGTGGAGGAAGGTTTTATTGTTCAGAGGTTGTTTTACCACAGTTCAGCAGCAATATGATATGTAAGACCTGGAGGATGTATATATATATATATATATATATATATATATATATATATATATATATATATATATATATATATATATATATATATATATATATATATATATATATATATATATATATATATATGTATATATATATATATATATATATATATATATATATATATGTATATATATATATATATATATAGGAGAAACAACTAAAACATTGGAAAAACTCTCACTCCTGATTGTCTGTTCCTACGGGAAGTGCCAAGAAACCTGTTCTTGGAGCTTTCCTGAAATTTCATTATAAGTTCTGTCTGACAGAACACCCTGGTCCAATCTTCTGCACAGCTGAGAATACTTTCCTTAAAAGACCAATGAACATTTCCCACAGTTTGGGAGAAATAATGAGCTTGTTCACAAACACCAGACCTCCACGGAGAAAGATACTATGTGTTACTTCACCCTGACTCAGTATTCAGAGACCTGGAAGACCTTCAGAGAGATTTAAATGGCCAACAGTCAAAACTCTGACTGAAATGGTTTGATGTAACTTAATTGCATTCGTTTCTCACCCCCAAAAGCAAATTGAATTCTCGGGTAAGTCCCAACTCAAATACCTCATAATCCCGCTGTATGCCTGCTGCAAATCAAACAAGGTCACTTTCATTTCACTCAAAGGGTCTAATACAGCCGCCCCGTACTGCCAAACAAACCTGCTCTCAGAGCTTTTACTACAACTGTGCTGTCAGTCAGAACAACACACCCAACTGCCTTTCTGAACCCGCCTGCAGCTAATAACACTGAAGGACAGATGCAGAACACACAAACCACTGCCTCTTTATTCTGTCCTAAAAATACCCGTAATTGAATCTGCTTGTGCTTCATGCAAGACTGATGAAAATTAAAAAAGGAAATGAATTAGACAGTGAGCCCATATAGTATTTGGACAATAAAGTCACACTTAATAATACAATATATTAATTGCATTGCATTCTATTGCATTGCAATATATTAATTTGTATTGCAACAAAATATTTTAAATAATTGCATCAGCAATAATATTGCTTGACTTGTTTTTAGAATTTATTTTGCAAGCGTTTTGCTTGTTTTCATCTTTGCAGTTTATGTCCGGGTAATGCTCTGTATCGTGATAGCTGGATGTTGCAGGTGTTCAAAAAAGAAGATTCTCTGGATGTTCTGGTTTACTTATAATATTTTGTTATGTAATGCAATAACATTTATACACTTTAAACTGTGATTTAAGTGTCCAACCACTTTCTGGGTCTCTGCATTTACATGTATTCATTTGTCAGACACTTTTTTCCAAAGTGATTTACAGTACATTCAGCTATATACTTGATCAGTACGTGTTCCCTGGACATTGAACGCATAACCTTTGCACTGCTAACACAGTGATCTACCAGTTGAGCTACAGGAACACTACATACAACACAGGTCAAAATATGCCTTTTTTTCTGTAAGAGACAAAAACAACACTGTCCACATCTTGAACGTGTGAGACTGGTGCATTTGTGTGTTAACCGGTGTGTTTCTTACCCGCCACACTGAGTCTAGCTGTATGGCTGATAATGGTGCCCAGGCTGTCTATAGTGGCCACACACTGGTAAACCCCTTCATCGGGTTTATTGTGTTTAGAGTGAACCACTGAGCTGATGAGGAGAGATCCATCGGCCAGGATCTGTCTGCGGTCGTCTGACGCCAGATTGAGGAAGGAGCCATCTTTCTTCCACTCGATCTTGGCTGGAGTCTCGCTGTGAACCGAGCAGTTGAGCAGTGCTGGCGCCCCCCGCACGGCTAGTATATCTGACGGCTCGATGGAGAACGAGAGGGCGCTGAAGTTTCTCGCTGCTGAGGAAGAGAAATAAAGTTACAGAGTTAAAACCAGCACTGGATTCTTCTCTAGCAAACAGCCCGAGTCACTGACACTGAGTCTGAACTGCAGGTTAAAAGAACAGGGACTTAATAAAAGAAGGTATTTACATCATAGCTTAATAAAACTGAAATGAAGTCCATGTGCATGATTTCCTTTCATATGAGAGCCAAACACATTCATTCTGATGTCCAAACTTTATTACAAGTGGCACAAAGAACTGAGGCAAAGGAGTAGGGAAAAGGATAACAAGGAGCAAAAATATTATAAATCATTTTAATTACAGAAGTTAAATTGCAAACAGAGCCCCTGGACATCAAAGCCGATTTGAATATTTTTGTTATATTGCTCACTCAAAGGAAATGGGGGTTCAAGCAGACAGGTCTAAACTGGGTAACTACACTAAGTGCAATTACTTTGCGTTTGTCATCATAAATTATTCAAATCTCGGTCTCTAGAGTCATCAAGACATTGTTTAAATAAATAACTTTGGTACTTCTTGGATGGAATATGAATAATAAGCTTTTTAAAGCTTTTTTTTTAAACACTGCACCTAATGAATGTTAAATATAGCAGAGAACAACTTCATCTGCCAGACATTCTCAGACATCAGTGACGGCACAAGTCTGAAAACCATCAATCTGAACTCAGGGGTTATTGTCTGCTCTCACTGGTAATGAGGTCACCCCACATGCCCTCTTAAATCCAAAACACACACTAAACACAGAACACAGCAAAGTCTGTTCAGGAGAAAAAAAACACAACGGCTTGCAAAAGGCGACCAAAAGTTCTTATCAAAACAGCAAAAGCTAGAACATGTATACAGCTAGCATGCTGAACAATACATCTGGTTTAACAGCACACACATTTAAACATAATGCAACTGTCTCCAATTATAGTTCTATAGTTTATCATCACCAAATACACTATTCTTCTCAAAATATTCTTACTTTTTAAGGAATATTGCAGTGTTTATTGTAAATGATTTATCCGTGCACGTTATCATTTTCGTAATCATGTGCTTTTTTAATCTTTAATTAAAAATATCTCTCCTCCCCATCAAAACGACATCTCTTCTCTTAATGATGTATGTCTCTCCTAGAGGGCAGGACAATATTAACTGTCCAATGGAAAGGGAAGTTTCTGTCCCTCCAGCTACAAATGACAAATGACAAAATCACATCCCACCCTACATAATTTCTCATTCCAGAAGTCATTTCAATCTAACACGTGTCATCACAGGGAAGAAAAGAGAGTCTTCATGAAACTTCAGCTTCATGGTGACTTTAAACGTGAGGCCATGCTTACAATACGTTCATTTACTGGCACAGAACATGTTTCTGGTCTAATTCCGAGCACCAGCCATTAGCCACCGCAGGCCTCACTGTGGGGGCAGAGTTTCCCACCCGCACGGCCTGAAAGTCTCATAATGGAGTTTGGGGTGTTGGTCAGATAGGACGTTTCATGGGGCTGTGGGCAGTAATTGTGGTCAACCTTCTGTCCACTCCCAGAGCTCTACTGGAACTAAGTACTTCTTCTATCTGGCTGGACGGCTTCCATAAAACCCGTGCAGCGAGCTTTACAACAGCTGCTTTTCTTGGCTGGGTTCTTTTCTCCTGCTATAAGATTTTTGCGTTCTGGCAGGGGTTTGGCTTTCCTTGAATACTTTCCTTAAGACTGATGCAAAGCAATACTGGCTCCAGCATAAACACATCTGGATTAGATTCATTGCTGTTAGATGCTCTTTGTCTTCACAAACATCTTTAACACTTCATAGTACAGAGGGAATGTTCATAGAGCTTTCTCAAAGACTGTCAACATAAAGTTTACAGAGCTTTACATTTACTTTTAGGCATTTGGCAGACATTTACAGTGTATTCAAGGTATACAGTTTGTAAGCACATATGCTCCCCTGGGAATCAAACCCACAACCTTTGCGCCGCTAGTTCAGCCAGTTCATCTACAGGAGCACAGGTCTGCTAACAGACACAGTGTTAGGTGGCACTTTATCAGCTGACTATATCCAACTCCATATTAGACTTCACAGTATTTGTTTTAATGTTTTCCTTTGAATAGTTTCTCAGTTTTTCTCAGCGTGTGTGTTTCTCACAGATGGAGAAGTGTACTCTGATGCGAAGGGAGATCTTTCTCCAGTACAGCATCAGAAGAGCTGCATGTTTAATCATTAGCATCTTTGTGGCTGTGGATCTTGCTTAGAGGAGATGTGCAATACAAGCTTAGCTAAAACTGACGGTCATCTGCTGCAGCTGTGCGCAGGTTCAGGGTCCACAGGAGAGCCCAGCCTGACACCAAACCCTTCATAGATCATTATTAACTTACAGACATACTACAGTAAAATGTTGTGTGCTGCAGCCTCAGGCCAAACATGTGAGAATACTCAGCAGTCAGACGTGATTGGTCGCCTTCAAGTGTTCAGCTGAACCAAGCAGTTTGCATTTGCAGTTCTTAATGTGGTTTCAAAATTCAATTCAGATGTGATCTACATAAAAAGATTCTTCACACTGATGCCATAGAAGGTTACCCAAAGAACTATTCAGTCAAAGGTTCTTCAAAGAATCATTTCTTTTAACCTTTCTTACAGTCTAGGGAACCTTTTTTAACTACAAACAATGTTTTGTGAAACATAAAGGTTCTACAGATAAAGGTTCTTTATAGCACCATGCGCTCAGTAGTGGGTGTGTGTGTGTGTGTGTGTAAATATACGTATATGTACATACAGACTATATATAGTGTAGTTTATAGGATTACATGGACAAAAAATGAGATTACATTTAAAAATGGAAACATTGGCAGCACCTGTACTGAGTTTCTAATTCAGTTTGCTGATATTTCACAGAAGTGCTCATCTTCAGACTGGCATCATATTAATGATTAAATTGTCTGAAAACACAGAGAGAAAGTACAGCAGAGACTAATTACACAAACTCTTCAGAGTCACTTGAAATTCAGATGAGCTACAAGCTCTCTTTGGATGTGAATCATTTTAAATACTAAGCAGGTCAGAGGAATTTTGGATTTCCACAAGAATATTGTCATATGAATAATGAATAATGAAAAGGGGGAAAAATAGAACAACCTTCAGAAACTTCTGAAGGACAGAAGTGAGAACATATGCTCACTAATTTAACAACAAATTATAAAACAAATAAAATCCTGTCCTAACAATTAAAGCATAAGATCATTCCTGGTCAAAGTTTGGTTATCCAGATCAATGCAGATACATTCATCATGGTACATGTACAAACACACGGTAATGCCATCATACGTTTTTGTTAGTGACTGAACAGAATGCTCTTGGGTGTCAGCAAAAATGTTACCAGCTGAAGTGAAATCTATTCAGCTTTCCTCTTGACTGAAGAATTGACTTCCAAACACATTCTGCAGAGCACAGTGCAGCAGGAGAGAGAAAATGAGGGTGTCCGTTTGATAAGTACTTTGTGTCCCTGGTCTTCAGGAATCCATTTTATTCCACATTCTAAGAGCACTTCAGAGGCAGAGCTGTAGTCAGGAGAAACATCTGAAGGCAGGCAGATCTGGAGAAAGATTCTCATTCAGGGATTTTAACCTCTGTACTGTGTCTAACAATTGAGGGAAGATGTTTGAGGCAGCTGTAGAGCTCTTCAAAATCAACACCAGACTCCACTGAGCAGAATATTTGTAATAGAATATATAGTTTCAATAGTTAACAGTTTTAATATAATAGTTTCATATATATACACACACATTACTATATTTGTGCACCTGTGAACACTAAATTAGAAAAGTATTTAGTTAGGCATTTTATGTAATGTAATAATATTTTTCTTTGACTGCAAGAGCTTTGAGAATAAATCCCTGTCGAGTACAATATTGCTTTAATCAACCAAGTAAAATTACAATTGTACTTTGTCACTTCACCAAATTAATTAACTGTACTGAAGCACTATTAATAAAACATCTGCCATCTGACCACCACTGTGAAGACTTTTATAGCCAGAGAATCAGCAGAAAAATGGATCCACTGTTTCACGAGCCACCATCACTGTATAACAAAAGAATCAGTCACCACTCGACAGTTTCCCACAATTCCTGGAGCATCAATGTGAAATTTTATATTCATGACAACATATTAACGGGCTTCACTAAATAAAAACGTTTCATATCTTGATTCATCACAGCGGGAAGTCACACGGTCTCTCTGTCTCTCAAAAGTCAAGTACATAACCTTCATTCTACACAGATCTTACAGAAGTATGGTTATAAAAGGCTGCTTTCCACCCAGACTGACTCTTAATGAGAATCCAACTAAATCATATAATCAAAACAATCCCTGAAAAAAGAGCTCACATTAAAACAACACAAAGCAGTCTTTGAATTTGAACTGTAATTGCTCATTTTGCACCAAACAGCAAAAGAATAACAAGCTAAAATATCAGTTCCACTATTCATCTCTGCTCTTACATCTGGAAATGATGTCTGTATACACTGTCACAGCACTAGATTCAGTTTAACACAGTTCCAGTTTATCTGCATTGGGGAAAATGCCCCGTAGTGTTGTGCTAAATAAACATACCGAAAACAAAAATCATTTGGGCTTTTAAAAAAAGAGTGCGTCACAGGTAAAGATTTGATTTCTAACATATAGAACGGCCTGCTCTCTTCTCCTAGACTCCATCCCAGATCATCTGTTATTCTCTTCCAGGTTCATTAGTCTGATTGGAAACGGCTCCTGCTTTCATATGTGTTCCTGCATCATTTCGTCTCTCTCCTGTCACTCTGAATACAGTGTGGAAATATCAGAGTTGTGATTATGAGAGAGGAGAGAGTGACAAGCATGCGTTTAAGTTTTGACACCCTGTGGAGATGAGACACCTCAAAACCACCTAATAAACTCTTAAGCTTTATAATCTCATGCTGAGCACTGAAACCGAGAGTGGTTTTAATATTAAAACTCTGTTTAAAGAGAGACAGACTCAGGTACAGGGAGAATCAGATCAGCTTTGGTTTATCATCTCAGACAGTTTATCATCTCAGGACGTTATTTGCCCTTATGTTCTTGACAGGTTTTGTTTTACCCATTATCCACAGATATCATATTTTGGGTCATAATATACCTCCAAATCAGAAATAAGAAATGAAAACGTGTATATTCTCTTAAAGGTAGGCATATTTTTCCTGTGGCATAGGGCAGGGTGCTTCAATGTTAATGAAAACATTTAACGCCTTATGGACTTGATGCTAAATATTTTCTTACAGATGTAATTATAAAATAAGAGCTGGACACATTTTGTACAACTCGTGCTGTTATTTTAAACATTGAGAAGAGAGCCTGTCCTTCATATCAAGCATCCTGTAGGGTTTACTCGGGGTTAGATGGGTCATTGTTAATTGTTTGGGTCTATAGGTGTATTTAGATGCTGAGCTCTTCTCAAATCTTGGAAGGATGGACTGCAGTAATAATGCAGGGGTGGGAACATCAGCCGTTTTAAAGGTCACATCAGTAGAGAAGAAAGGAATGATTTGGTAATGATGACCTCATTGTCCTCCACGCTCGCTTTCTTTCATTTTTCACACTCGCTTCTGGAAACAATGGTTGCTCTCCTGCCTGGGACCCCCGCCCGGCACAAGCCCCTCACCCGCGGTCTGGACCTGCTGATAGTGCCTTAAACACAACAAGGGTCCAAGGTTCAACGGCTGTACAACATGATTGGTCGGCCTCCATCCCGGCTTTATTAGTTTGGCACAGGCTCAAGGATGTTTGGCAAAACGCTGCAGTTTTCCCGACTCAACACACCTCAAGCTTCTGTTTCCTTCTCCTGCCAGCGGAGCTCTTCCAAGACCTGAACAATTCTGAGCACACGCCTGGAGCCAGTTCTGTCCCCTGCTACTGTATTTAGCACGATTATGGGATATTTAGAGGAATTAACACTGACTCTGATAAGCCTATTAGAAAACAACAACACCTTTCTCCTGCTGCAGTGATTCTGTTCCTCTAACAACAACATCAGCTTTGCTACAGTTCTCTTATAAACAAAGATAGTCCTGTATTGAAACCCAGGAGACTGTGGAGATACAGGCCTGAATGAGAGGCTCATTCAAGACACACTGCACAGTTTCTCTGAGGGTTTCTCTGAGGGTTCCTGGTCACTCGTGGCTGATGGAGAAACAGCACACAGCAGGTAATAACTGTACATGCAGCTGAAGTATCACTCTCTCTTTTCATCCATATTAATAAATATTTACATTCTATAATAAATAACCCTACCAGCCTCCTACAAAAAAATGTAACTGAATTTTAACTTTAAGTACACAAACATTTTAACTTTAATGCCCCCCTTTTTAAATATTGAAGGTGGCAACCCTAAAACTGTATTAAATAAGCTTCTTTAAAAACATCTTTAAATATTTAAAGCTAGAAAGCTTTCCCTGGCAAACGTCTTCATTTCCTGTTTAGCATACCAGAGTTTGTAATGCATTCGTAATGGTTCCATGTTATGTTTAAAACTCTCGAGTAAAAATTAGTCAATTTTAAAACCAGCTTTATTTAGCAATGCCTGGGGACGCACTTTAGTACGACAACATCCAACAAAACAAGACTTTATAACCCAGTGTGGAAAAACACTTAAACTTATCTGAAATGTTGTGCATAGGTATCTCCACACACAGTGCATTCTGGGATTGCGCTGTCTGTACAGGACACGTAATGCTGCCTTAGCATCGGCCAAAAAGAGGTTTCTCAGAACGCTGTCTAGGTGAGCGGCTCACCTGCTCTGGAGGGTTTTTTCTGCTCTAGCAAGCAAACAGTGATGAATGTGAAAGTGAGGCCATACGCCAAACACATGCAGATAGAAGCAGCACAAACACGCAGCTGATGCAGCTCAGCTCTGATGGGGGAGGAAAAATCCACATGCAGTAGAAAAGCCTTCCAGCAGAGAATGAATGAAAATAAGACGATAGGAATCTGATATTGGGAGTCGGCGAGCTGTCTCTAACAGATAGCGAATCCCAAGAGCACACAGGTAATTTCAGTCTGCAGCACACCCTCACTGCCTGCTGCCCTCTCACCTCTGCTGGACAGAGTAATTAACCACACTGACTGAAATTCTGCTTCTCCATCATCATCAAAGCTGGCCAGCTCGCTTCTGAATCAAAGTACAGTCGAGTACACAGACAAAAAGAACAAAAACAAACCTCGAAAGCTCCGTCCTTTATTCCCCGCCAGGTGACAAACCCATTAAAACAGAGCGCTTTGTATTAAGAGAAGCAGCTGATGTGTTTTCTTTAATTTACTGATAAAAATGTTTCCACAGGCAGAGACAAGAAACAAAAGAATGCTGCAATAGAGCTGCGATTCAAGAACAAAACCCTGCGCTGTTAAAAATTTAAGGACCCGATGCGAGTGTGTGTTTTTATGACATCAAATTGAATACTGGGACTCAGGTGTAATTACAGCAGTTTAAATACACAGGGGTCCATTATGTGACATTTTTACAGTCAGACAGCGCTCAATTAATTTACAGCAGTGACAGGCCAGGAAAGATAAATTCTATTAATAAATAAAGACACTGCTCAGGGCAAAGAGCAGCAGACACTGAAGGGAAGGAGGGAGGGGGGCAGTGTCACATGGAGAGCTATGACCTGATGAAGGGCCGCCTGAATCCTCACAGCAGCTGTCTGCTTTTAAAACCGTTACTCCTTAACATCAGCCCTCCACTCATTTACAGTAAATGCACGGCTGCATTGGTTTTGATGTTTGTTGACTGAAGATATAAGTCGTATCGTACTAGTAGAAACAGAGACTGAAATTAACACTCAAAGCATTTTGCCAAAGTTTTTGGTACTTTATTCATAGCCAGTATGAAATATTAATACCCGGTAAATTAATTCACTTGCCATTAGCGGGTGTGACAAAAATGTACTTTTAGAGTAGAATTCTCCAAACTGTGCTTTTGTTTCATTTGTCAATGGACTGATATAATGGCTGTGTCTGTGTGACTGTGTGGCACAGGGATGTGATGTACAGAGCTCTGCTAACCAGAAAGCTTGACTGTGTTCTTCATCTGTGCTGCCCTGCGGCAGACAAGAGAATAATACAGCAGCGAGGAAAACATTTATCTTTCTGTCCTGATAGTAAAGAAAATGAAGTGCTTGTAATTAGATATACTATAGATTTCCTAATGCAATACAATACAGCATATTTTATATTTCCTTTCCTCACATGCACACACACAAACAAGAAAATCAATGTACGCAAACAGAGCTTTGCAAAGTCAACCGCTGGCAGCGTCCAATTTCAGATTCGAGGTTTGTGCTAAATTCGGAGTCAAACTGCTTTCAGAGTTTTTAACAATCTCGATGAGGGAAAACCGAACTCTCAGTCTGATGTAAGATTCGAAGGTTAAAGGTCATTTTCAATGCTTCAACTAATGTCAGTGATTTGACTCGCCATGTATTACATTACAACCACAAAAGCAATTACACACAAGTACAAAGCAAAACCTGTTTACATCCAGCTCATAACACAATGTGAATCTGTATTCTGTGTGTGCTGAAGCAATTTATCACCTGTAATCTGGAACTGGAAAATATAAATGGTGCTGCCATGACGCTCAGGGTGAGGGGGGAGGTTGCTACATGGCTGCTAAGGTGGTTCCCTATGAGCCCGAGTCAAAAGAGCCCACCCTCAAGTCTCTACAATATTCTGGTCACTAGATATGGACTAGGTACCTCCTTCAGTGTACATTTTTTTTTAATCTAATCTGTACATTTTAATTACTCAACCATGTGTCCAATCATGATTCAATTATTCATGTGATTCTGTTTGATTTCATTTGATTCTATGCAGAACTTGTTCTTTGTGTTAGCATTCATCTCACACACCCACGGACACATATATAGTAACCAAGAGCTCAGCGGAGGTTCATTCTGTTTTTGGCACCATTTACTCCTTCATTAGGAGAGCCAGTGAACAGCAGATCCTGTTAAACCTTTTTAATTAGAGAGTGATTCTAAAACTAACAGCTCTGAACTCATGAGACCAGCTCCCGATCTCAGCTCTAACAGAGGAGAGTCACAGCAGAATTACAACACAAACACAGGCAGGAAAAGGTTGCACGGTAAAACATATCTGTTCTTCCACTGGAAGAGGAAACGTGATCCTACATCGGGGTGAAAAACAGTGTGGTGTGGAAACTGGCCCATACTGGCCCTTAAGAGAAAACTTGGTGAGCCACAAGTAGCGCCACAATGAATCTTTGTCTGCAAAAATGTTAGCAAAAATTGGACCTTTTACCATGTATAGTATAAAAGATTACAGCTCTGAAATTCATTAAATATTTAGCTTAACTATGCATTCAGCTACCAGAAAGAGCGCCATATTTTTAGGTCCATTTAACACGTTTTTCCATGTTTAAAATTCAGCACATACCATCTGAGTCCAGTCAAACGGAACAAATAAACACCAGGCAAACATTCCTGTGAAATAATTTCCTAAACTTTCTTTGATGGCAGCATTATCCCAACCGGTCACAGCTGCATTCTTCCTGGAAGTTGCAAAAGAAGGAGGTTAAGTGTCCAAAAGACAAGCATGACTGCAAAGATAAAGTCAAATGAATCCAACTTCAGCACTCATAATTAGCCGGAGCGATTTGCACTGATGCTATCAGATCCGGCTTCATTGCTATTCTTCTGAGATTTCCTGCAACAGCATTTTTCTGCAGGTCCTGCATTTCTGTTTTCTATTTGTTCACCTTTGTTGCTCTGGGCAGGGGAGAGCTTTGTGCCAGGGCTTTGTTTGATCATTCTGCTGAAAAAACAGCACCAGTTTAGGGTGGTCAAGCTGTTTATGGAACTTGATAGCTGGTTTGTTGCTGGTCCAAGGTGGTTTATCAGCTCTTAAGACTTTGACCAAGATTTTCTACTAGATTAAAATTAGGCCCGCCAGATGGTAGTCCAACTGATTTTCCATCTAGACCAGCTAATGACCATAACTGACCAGCCTGGAGAAGCTACAAACCATGTAAAAACCAGCTGCAGCCAAGGTGTTCAGCAGGGAAAGTTCAGCTTCCAGTTTCCTAGACTAGATCTGTGAGCAATAACAACAGAGCGATACACCTATTTAATACAAACAAACACAAATGGCAATAACATGACCTGCATTTACAAGTTCCTTTTATCTTGTATTACAGTGGCAAGAGATGTTGTTAGCTTATTTGTCCTTCTGCAAAGACCACCAGCATGTGAGAACATCTATTTTAAAATGACCCTCATCTTAAAGTCTGGTCCACTGCAGTTATTCTGTGTAAGAAGCATCTGGCCAGACACCATGACAGCGCTTTACAAACACAGCCTCATCTTTGTTATCAGTATAGGCCGAAACGCTTTGTATCACAGAAGCAGGGCTGAATGTGTGTATGGGGATTTACTTCAGCTGAAGAACTCGCTCTATCTCTCTCTTCTGTCTGCTGGCTGTCACCTCAGTGCCTCTCTCAAAAACACAGGAAGAAACACGCCAAAGAACCTGTGAGAGATGCCATCAAAAAGCCATCTTATCTTTAGACCATGACATGAAGAAAAAACAGAGCTCAGTCAAAAACGACCTTCATATCAACACAAGGCACAGAGAGATGCTTGTGAATTGAGTGTGTTTTAGCACAACACTGCAGATACAGAGAAAGATCATCAAGGCAGGTGTTGAAATTTTTCTTCTTTTGACATGGCTACTTTTACAAACAAGGACAGATAGAAATATAAAATCCGGGGGAGAAGAACAGGGAAATTACCTGGAGAAGAGAAATATTGAAAGCCAGATCTGAACTCATAACATCCAGGTGAGCACCCGGGCTTTGAACAGACAGTTTTTTTCTTTTCTTTGCAATTTCTGTAACCAGAAGCAGCAATCCAAAAGGGGAGGGAAACAAATCAATAAAATAGAAGGGCAAGATATATTTAACATTCTCTATATATCATACAGTATATAGGTTGGATATGATGAATAATTAATATATTCTATTGGGAAAGGCTACATCCGCTGTGCAAGGACTTTTGTGTGCCTAAAGCAAGGTTTAATCAAACAAATAAATGTGAATGCACAAAACTGCAATGCAGCGCAACCCGTTTTACTCTCCCTGTTGCGTTTATCACCATTCAGAGACAGAAGACGTGATAGCAGAAGGCTATCAGACAGCTCTGGTGAAGGCTGCCATTTACTCGTCTTCATTAAACGCTGCTTTGATAGCCACATCACTTCAGCCTGTGCTAAGAAGTCCAGCCGCCAAGAAAAAAGTGTCCATCAATACACGAGCGTTCACTCAATAAATCCATTTCCTGTTAAGATCTAAAGCGGCCTTATCAAAAGAGCAAGACCAACTCATTCCACCCTGAAGGACATGCTTCACAAACACAGCTGCAGACATCCAGGAACACCAGCCATCATTTACTGCACTTACACAGAGCGATGAGAGCACTATGGTTCAGTCATGTTATGGGATGGTAATACTAGGGTATTCAGGTATATATTCAGGCTACTGTTTGAAACACTATTCTACATGGGCAATTCTTCACTAGCAAAAATAAAATAAAATAAACAGGTTCAGGTCCAAACAGGTTATTCTAACACTGAATCATTCTGACATCCTTCAGCCAGCAGAAAGAGCAAAAATATTTTCAGGCTTCAGGAAATTAACCTACAGAAGTCTCACTTTTTTGTAAAAAAAAAGTGTCATTAAAAATAAAATATTTTAATGGAAAGTCTACAAATATGCTGTATTAAGGATGGTGCCAAATAGAGGTCCTCAAGATTAAAATAATTTAAAAGACACAACAAGCATTAAAAAAAACACAAACTAAATGTCTAGATACAGCTTAGTGTTTGGTTTTCTGTAGTGAAAATACATCTTTCTATTAATGCCAAGCTCTAAAATAATTTATTGGGTAGAAACTCTGAGTGAGAGGGGCTTCAAATATAGTTGTGGACAATGGGGGCAATTCTTGAAGTCAAAAAGTACCTCCGCTGTAGAGTGAAATGCAGTAGTTTACACATTACGGTGCAGTCTAGATACTGAAGACAGAGCCACTCCAGTTTGGCTGCCAGTTTAAACTGCAGCAGCCTGTTTAACACTCAGACAGAAGAAGGTCACAGCTGTGTGTGTGTGTGTGTGTGTGTGTGTGTGTGTGTGTGTGTGTGTGTGTGTGTGTGTGTCGAGAGAAGAGACACACTGACTGGATAATTATTTGTGTTTTCACAAAGCCCTTCCCTCTAAACACAAGGGTTCTCTGGCCATGAACTACTCATACCCTTTACAAACCTATTTTTATGTTGTGTGCATCTGCTGGCACAGCTCTGCTCTCATGAATGTATAAATAGGAGTTGCTGTTTCTAATTGGTGGAAGGATGAACTATTTTAAATGACTGCTACTACAGGTTCTCTCATACAGAGCAAGAGAAACGCAGTATTTGTCTAGTGTACATCACTCACTTAATCCCAAAGGCCATTCCAGTTATGTAATATACATAGCAAATACATTTTATCCACAATAACAGGGTTTTTTCAGCCACACATACTAAGCTTCATAATTTTGAATGTCCATAAATCAACGTTAGACTAACAACAACTCAAAAACTATTAGTTTTACAATATTAACAATATAACGGGACCTTGGCTTTTCATTATTCAGTTATTGAGACCTCAAAAAATCTGACGTCTTGCTTGTTAAACTTTTCTCAACTATAACTTTGTTATAGATCAGACACAGCTAGCTGGAAAATTGACGTCCATTCTCTGTAATTGAAAGGGAAATGACAATAGAACAAACATCGTCCATGTTCGTCGAACTCTAAACAAAGAGAAATCACAAAGAAAAACAATGCAACGCCATTTCAAGCTGTCAAGCCAGAAAATGCAGAGTAAAAAAATAAAACAACAAGACTATTAACAGCAACAAACAATTTTTATATTTAATGGAGAAAGCCTCTCTTCACAGCTGGATGTCCTCCATCACAGTTCGAGTGCGATTCATTATTCATGCCGAGCTGCAGCAGGTTCAAGACACACACAGCGTCTGTGTTTCATGATGGAGTAAGACGGTGTACCTGCTTTACTGTAGTGCCACATAAACACACAGAGCCATGAATCACACTTATTCGATTTGCATGCATTACAGCCTACATGTGGATTTCACAGAGACAAACAGCAGAACCTCCTGCAATGTTTTCTGATGATCTGATGAGGTCAGAGCGAGAGCACCACCCTCTCGAACCTTGACAATAAGACACAAACCAGTGCAACATGCTTTTAACGTGTTACTACATCCCTGGTACTTCATTTAAGAACCTGAAAATATAAAACTGAAATCTAATGAGCAGCTCACTGAATGATCAAAGATCAGAGAGATAATGACCTTCTGTATTTCCTGGATCTAGCCCAGCCATGACAAACACAAATTCGGGATCTGTTTAAATATATACTGCTTTTAAACCAGGAGATTAAATAGAGAGAATTTAAACAGGAGAGAAGTCTCCTGTTTTCTGATTTCTGCCCCAGTAATGTCACATGCGTCTTCCGTTTCAGAAGAGACCTCAACAATGTCTCAGAAATTGCCAAAACTACAAAACCAGCTGCAATTTCAATACAAAAACATTTCTCATCACATTTTACCAAGAGCACATTATATGAGCTGTGCTGTCCTTGTTCATTTTATATCTCCATAGTCATACTGTATGATAACAATTATCACCTCATTTAACACAATTGACCTTTAAATCCCAGATTTTTAGACTATGAATTTGACTGCAGTCAATTCAATTCTATTTTACAGAATCTGTATAGTCCTGTTACAATATATACAAATCCATTTTACATTACAACTTTTACATTTATGCATTTGGTAGACGCATTTATTCAAAGCAACTCACAGTGCATTCAAGCTCTACAATTAATCAGTATGTGTGTTCCTGGGAATCGAACCCACTCCCTTTGGCACTGCAAATGAAATGCTTTAAAATCAACTGAGCTACAGGAACACAGTGACACACTAAATGAACACAATCCCCTCACTTTTGTTGCAAGACAAAAGCAACATTTTCCATAAACTCTGCAGGATATGGAAGCAGAAGAAAGCATGGGTGACACTGAATCTAACAGGCAGAGCAGAATCACAGCTAGAGCCACAGGGAGCTCAGACTGTCCTTTGAGCTCCAACACTCCTCAGAGTCTCTGAACAAAGGGGATTCCAGTCTGGCTGCCACACTCAGAGAACTGAATAAATCAGTGAAAACCGGAGCCAGTGACGAGGGGATTTGAACGTCTTAATTCTGTCCTGACAGCCTGCTGGGCGACTCCACAACACCTTTTCATGTGAATTCAGAGGGCAGCTTTATTTGAGAAACCAGTCACTGCACACTAGAGCATAATAATGCTAGCCAATTTCCATCAGGACTGTTTTTACCTCTTGTTTGCTTATCTGTGGAGGAACAAAAACACTGAAATAAAATACAGTCTGAATAAAAAGCGGTTGTAGCTGCCAGAAAGGGTTCTTTGATTCTTCTTTCTTTGAAATGTCTTTGTATGCGAGTCAGACGTGCTCATCTGTGGCTCTCGGCTGGACTCGGTCCTCTGCAGTGTTAAAGGTGAGAGTGCTAATTGGTTTGTCTCCTTTGATCTGCAGATGAATCCCGTAATCCGCCGTAATCATATTAACATAAAACCCATCTCTGCGATGCACGAGTGGCAAATCCGGCTCGCATTTAAAACACACTTTCCATTAAACAAAGCTTAGAGATTTCCTAGAGAACCTCTTCCTGTCTATTCACAGCTGAATTGAGAAACTTTATAACAGTGTGACCGCAAAGCCGAAATACAAACTAACAACAGCAACAATATCGCAATAAAGGATAATACCTTAAACCCTGGGTTGGAAAAAAACTCATTTTCCTGGAAATCTCCTGGGACTGGAAAAGTATGTGTTTGTATGTGTGTGTGAGCAGGTGTCATCCCACCGGGAAGGAAGTCAACAGCAGCATGAGACTGGATGGTCAACATGCCACTTCCTGTTCATCGCCATGCAACTGCAGCATCACAAACCCTTGGGAACATATGGTATCGTTACATGTCTCTGACCTCAGAAAGCTCTGAAGCCCCGTGGGGGAAATCTGCTCTGTTTTAACGGCAAACATCATCAAATCTTTTCTGCTCACAAGGAGCAAATTTACCCACATTTGCATGGAACATCATTTTTTTACTAATAGTTTGAATATTTCTGTTTGCCTACACCGTTTCTGAGCTTTGGCGATGTTGGGTAATTACACTGTAATCTGCATTTCCCAGCAGTGATGTATGTGTAATGGTAAAGAGATAAATCATTCATGCAGGGCATTTATGCAGTTGATGAAAATCCTTGTTTCAGCAGTGTGCAGTCAGGGAATTGTGGGTAAAAAGTTGTGGAATGGACTTAAACATGATTAAATGTGTCAACCTGAAAGCAAATTTGACCCTTTTAATACAGTTTATTGGTAAAAGCATCATCAAATTTCAGTTATTACCAAATCAAAACACAGGCATATGGCACTGCACTATAGTGATGCAGTAAAATAATATAATGTTAATATCATGGTACTTTGATATACGTCACAAATAATATCATATTCATACACACAGTATTTACATTTACTTTAAGGTTTGAAGAATACTGTAGCATTACCCTGGTGCCATGTCTCAAAAAAAACCAAAGTCACTAGACTTTAAGCATTAAGGAAAACATACAATGAAGACAGACAAATAATAAGACATTAGATAAGACAAATACTTAAAAGAATATGCAAAAACTACAGCATTTCCATAGTGCCATGTCCAAAAAAACAGCATTAGCATGGCACATGTCCAAAAGCCATAGCATTACTGTGGCACATGTCCAACAGCCATGCTGCTAGCTGGCCGGAAACAGCACAAGACGAAGACGCAGACAAGCCAACTGGTGATCATCCTGTTACAGATGAAACCTTCAGCCTGACACACACACATAATCTCTTCATCTTCAAACACACAACCCACTCCAGAGCGGTGCTTTATGAGGGCAGGCGTGGCTTCCATCCAGAGAGTGCCATCCATCACTGCACAATTATACTGGAACAATCTAACACACACAATTACTCTCTGTACGGCGAGTCTGAACTGAACACGAACACATGCGAACACATGCAGCCATACCAGCACCAACAACACTATATGAGCCGTCAACAGCAGCCTCGCCGTGTCTGTTTGCTACAACGTTCAATGCAGCTTGATAGAGTAAAAATCAGCAAGCAGACAGACAGAAAGAGAGAGACAAAAAGAGAGACAGAAAGAGAGAGAGAAAGAGAGACAGAGAGAGAGAGAGAGAGAGAGAGAGAGAGAGAGAGAGAGAGAGAGAGAGAGAGAGAGAGAGAGAGAGAGAGAGAGAGAATTTCATGTGCTGATCAGGGGAAACAGTGAGGGTGGTTGGGGGAAGGTTTGGCATTGTTATGGGAATCACATACCAACCGTTGCCATGGTGACCTGCTGTCAGCGATGGACTCCTCGCAGTAATGAGCAAGCCGGGTCCCAGAGAGCCCCCCCCTCCCTTCTCGAACCCTCAACCCCCATCAACCTGGGCACAAAACACTCTTCAACATATACACCGCATTTTCCAAATTTATACTCCCCATTTCTGAAGGGCTGAGAAGCTCAGGATGGGAATGGACAAAGACGGGCACTGTGACAGACAGACTGGGCCCACTTCGCTAACACAGATGGGTGTGGCCTATGGGCGTGGTTTGGCAATCAGCCAGATACACATTCACTAAGGTGGGCTAAAGTGCTAATGTGGGCGGCCCCTGCAGATGCACAAAAGCGTTTATGACAAACAGCTCTACTGCAACTGATCATCAGGCTGTTTTATTACACACCACGTTCAAAATATAACAAAAAAAGGGGAAAGCTTTCGAGGGCACTGCAGGCTGTCTTTCACAGAGAAACGCACAGGTGACGTCAAGGGTGCTTTTGATGAATTATGTTAAAGGAGCAGAGAAACATTTCTGTTCCAGCAAACAAATATTGCATTTACAGTAACACACTTATATCAGAAGTCAATGGGGCGAGGCATAATGTAAAACCATAAAGAAACGACTTGTGTTGACATGACGCTAGTCGTTATGTTCCTAACACGTCAACTTGTGACATTAAAATCAATCTGCCTAGAACAGCCGCCTCAGTTTACTGCTCAGTTAACTTATTTTAACAGAATTATTATTAAAATAATACGGGTTGCACACTTCTGCATTGAGGGACAAAGTCAAAAGGGTTTCCTGGAGTCATGGCACAGACCTGTTTCAGTGTGAAATAAACATTTTAAATCAAAACAATGTATTCCTATGCAGCCTTCTAGATCAGGAGCTAAAATACAGGGAAAACGAAGCTTAAAAAACTGAACATGAACCAAGAGCATGAAGGAAGATGTTGTTTGAGAAGAGCTGTGGATGAAGGTCATTCTAGAGCATCCCACAGTCAGATCATCTGCAGCTCTGTGTGAAACACTCTCAAGAGTTTATGAGCTTCTTCAGTGTGGGACACACAACACCTTAAATGAAACTCCTCACCCTGTGTGTGAAAAAGACTCATTTCACCCCACTACATGAAGAATCCATTAATAATTGAAAACAGAATATCACTCAAGCTCATAAAAAACTCTTGCCCAGACTGAATCTGAGATCCTGCAGAGTATTTTTAACCTAGTAACCCAGGAAGGGTGTATCACTTCGGCTTTGATGCAGTCCAGACATATTCTGTCTGGAGAGAGAGACAAAGACAGAGAGACACAGTGAAAGCAAGAGACAGAGAGAAACAGACAGAGTAAAAGGAAAGACAGTGACAGAGAGAGACCGAAAGAGAGAGACAGAAAGAAAGAGAGGAGGTGAGAATGCATTCCAGTATTGTTCAAAAACAAAGGCCGTTTAGCACCTGAGAGCAGCTCTGAAAACAGAGTAACGCTCCAGTAAGCCGTGACTATTTGCACAGCTCGTCTGGTGTGCAGGTATATAGCTGTCCTCCCCCCAACACGTATTACACACGCCGAGACAGACACTCAGACAAGCACACAAACACATAACACACGCATATGCACAAACACAGAGGCGAGTGTGTTGTTCTAGCTGAAAACATTCGGGCATGTTTCCACAGACAAGCAGGGGAAGAAACACTAGACCTGTTGAGCTTTTCTCTCCCCACTGACAACACTTCAGAAAGACTCACATTTCAGCTTAATAACAGGTCTCATGCAGGGACGATCTGTCTTCAAAAGCCTCAGACTGGAGGGAGGTTGTTTTGAACACTCGCCTTTTAAGCAATAATACTGACATAATGAGAAAAGAAAAATTCAAGTGCAGTGAAATTGTACGAACAGCTCATTTATTAGTGGTGACTGTTAAGGCAAGAGTCACCATTTCTGTTGCTCAAACTTGGATTTGAAACAAACCCTAAACCTAGTATTACAAGTTAGCATGCAACTAAGAACCAAAATGTGTTACCTTTGGAGTGGGCCCTTTTGACCAGAGCTAGTAATCTACCACTCAAAACACTCTAGAAACTGCACAGCAGCGTGCTAACAAGCATTCAGAACAATTCAGCAGTCGCATAGCAACGCCTTAGCAATGACCCAGCACACTCACAACACTGCAGACAGCTGCTCGTCCCACAAACACCCCACGAGCCCTTCATACAGATTGAATTCATTTGTAATAATTTGTAATGTGAGTTAAACAGATCTCTTTACATCAGCAATATTCTGTGACATATAACTAAGAAAACACAGCGTTTAACATAGCAATGTATCAAACCCTTGTCCTGCCTTCATAAGAACAGTTCTGGTGAC
This sequence comes from Chromobotia macracanthus, assembly GCA_036877525.1. Classification (NCBI taxonomy): domain Eukaryota; kingdom Metazoa; phylum Chordata; class Actinopteri; order Cypriniformes; family Botiidae; genus Chromobotia; species Chromobotia macracanthus. The sequence goes on from JAZGTH010000063.1 coordinate 2,605,725, forward strand.
AGACAACAGCTGTCCTGTGGCTCCTCAGAGACTCTCACTTCACAACAATCAAATAAACATGTCTGCTCAAACAAAACCTCCATCTTTATCTGTCAGCAGCAGCCACAGAGCCTGTCCTACTTCAGTCCCGCTCCGCTCCGATCAGACACCTTAATACATCAAACCAAGAGTTTGCCCTACATAAACACACATCAGGTTACTGAAATAGCCTGCCAAAAACATGCAAAACTGCTAAATATTTGTTAAGGCATCACAAGTATCACTATTACTGTTTACATTTAGGGGTGAGGGAATTTTACAAACCACGTATTGCACTTTCATATTGCATTAAACTGAGGAGAGATATTTTATCAGACTTCTGTTTTGTGTGTAGTGCGTTTTATTCTAATCATAGCAGTTCTATGCTCTGAAATTCAACAAAAAACTCCATGTAAACTTTATTTAAAGCTTTAAACATGTACCTTTAAAATAACAGTTTAAGATAATTGGAAACATAAATGTGTAGCGTATATATATCCTTTAAAAGAGCTAAAACTTAATTAAAATCAAATGTCTCACTCTAACACTGAATTATATGAGTTATTAAGACCATCAAAAACTCAGCTGCCCCAAGCCTGACTGAAACCTATGGTAACATCAAACATGGACTCAACCGCACCACGGGCCATGCAAATCTGAGCAGGTAGCAGGTAGTCCTTTGACAGAGCCTGTTGCTCTCAGGACACAAATCTGGTATTCCACAGGGCCTTCTCTTTGGCCCGCTGGTTTTAATGGCTCCAGCTCCTCTATTCTCAAAATGCGCTCATATTTGCATCTCATTTTTCAATGACAGCACAGCAGGGGTTAAAATTTCTGGTGTGGAACTGATTGCTTTCATTTGAGATACTGGAAATGCATAGCTGTCAAACATGCTCCTCCAATCGCTCGCCCATTTATGATGCAATAACATTGTGACGTGAAGACACTTTCCTTTTCAATTAAGGAGACACAACAGCAGAGCAGCTGGAAATTTAGAGTTGCCCAGAGGACAGAAATGCCTGTGAAATGAACACTGTAAAATCTCTCAACAACAAAGAACTACATTTGCATTTTCTAATACCAGTGCTTGCAAAGAATAGTGTTTAAGTTTTAGATAAGCTTCCGTATTTGGCTTTCAGGGCTGCATGATCTAAACCACAAATATTGCAAATATGCATATAAAAATATTGCAACAACTGAATGATTTTAACACTTCAAAAATTGCTTTTTGTTAGACTTTTCTGCTTTTAAATATATGTTAATACAAATTAAATTCATTTTACAAATTTAAAGCATTATTGTTAGTGCATACCGCATTATTTAGTAAGTTATCGCATATTGCATTTTTTTTCAGTATCATGCAGCCCTATTACCTTTGATGCAGTATTTTATTTACCTAAAAGCAGTCACTTTGCAGCTGTTGTGACCTTTGGTGTGATGTAAATACATGTTAAAAGAATAGAATAATTAATATTCACAAGTAAACCTGTTCAAGTTTATAGTGCGGTTTACAGATTATTTCACTCAAACTGCATTAACTAAAAAGAAAGTTTGATAATATTATGTATATATTAACACAGTGCTGCCTAGCAAGGGCTGTAATTCACCTCAGTGAAGAGTGACTGAACTGAAGCAGAACACAGAGACAGTGTGGGACACGTATGAATTGAGACATTAGCAGTATCACCAGAGGGGGCAAAACAAGTAACTGATGTCCAGAGGAATAAAGAATATTTGCAGTGGATTTGACATTGTCCAGACACAGTGCACGGGCAGGGGAGGAGTTATCATCACTGAATGCACAGAGACGGCTGAGCGAATGCAGACGAGTGCCGTCCAAACACTCTTGACATCATGTGAACATTCATGCATGTGACAAATCCCCTACACACACCCTCCCACCCATTACACACTCACACAGACGCTCTACAGCTGCACAAAGACCCTCTATAGAAACAACGGACTTCCTAAAGCGGTTCTTTTTCCTCAAGTTTATTGTCGTTCTACATTCATACTGACAACCAGAACAAAATCCCTTCAACACACACACGTTCACAAGGCTGTGCATTGTGTAGCGATGAAAAGAAACATGGCCGAAAAAGAAAGGAGGGAAAACGGAACAACAAATACAATCAAAGGCTGGACTGGACCATCACAGACAAATCTAGATATAGAAGTGTAGAGGGTGGTGGCCAGGACAGTGCCATGCAGTTGCTAAGGTGTTCTAAATGGTTGCTATAATGTTATGGATGGTTGCTTACAGAAAAAAGAGAGGCCACCTCCAGGTCTTCATGTGTTCTCTAGACCTGGTTCAGATTCACTGCATGTCTATGAACCTTCCTCTCCAGTGTTTTCATATGGCAGGTAAAAATCACCAACTGCTTAGAAGAGAATTAGCACACCTCTTCTTTTGCTATATGACTGGTACAGGATAATGTAGCCAGCCGGTCATTATCGCAAAATAAATCCCAAAAGGGTGATCAGGACTGCAGAACGTGACCAATCAAAATCAAGTATCCCATAAAACCATGTAATAAATTATGTTACATTACTCAGGTCTGTGAGGAGGAATCGCATTGCCTTACTGTCACAGTGCCAGAGGCACATAAAAACCAGCCTGACCTCCATCAACAGAAGCATTTATCTTCATTCTCCATACATGAGCTGGATAGTAACTGATGGGGGTGTGGCTCTGACTGATTACTTCTGTCTCTCCGCCCCCAGTGTCAGCGTGGTGGGGGGGGCATCTTTCAGCGACACCCTCCCTTGGGTAAACCAAAGGCTGTGAGGTGCATGTTCAGGCTATAAGTAGAGCGAATACAGGCTAATTGTTTATTGCGGACACGGACAACTGTTATGGGGCAAAGGGTGAAAGAAATAATCAATAAAACCATGCCTGTGTGGGGTCGTGGGTTTCCAAGGCAACATCTGTACAGAGCCCAGCCAATCAGCATGATCGCTGCCTCACACAGTCAATTAGCCCTATTAATTAACTGTCCAATACATATCATTTAAAATCAATTAAGACCTCTTTATGGCCTCTCACAGGCACAATTTCAAGCCAAATAAACCTGAAATCAACACAGCCATTTCTCATGCACAAGCAGGCGTGATACCGCAGACCTAATATCCCCTTACAGAGGAACTAACAGAGAAACAGAGAATAAATTAAACATGTACAAAACAGATTTTTTCACAGCAAAAGAGAACAACGGCACAAATATCAATAACTCAATTTAAAATTAAAACAAGCACAATTACTTGTCAGAACCATGGTTTAGCAGGTAGAATGCGCTCATGTGGCCACGTGTTTATATCCAGTCTGCAACATTTCCAAATCCTGTTTACCACTTATGAAAATTAACCATGGTTTCATTATAGTAAAAGTGTAGTAACAAATTTTGACACACTGATTACCATTGGTATAACCACAGTTACTTCAAATACCATGGTTAAACTATGATTACTGTAGCAAAACCATGGTTAATTTGTGGTTATCATAGTGTCACTATAGTAACCATGGTTTTTTTTGGTTTAAACTGTAGTAAAACCATGGTTCATTTTCATAAGGACTTCTCGTTATCCCTATAAAACAGTAAAGAACAGACAAATATCAATGTCCACCATCACCATAAACACGGAGATGACCGAACTATTCTGATCAAGCTAGACACTCGTGGATTAAGATATTATGTGCGTCTGTGAAACATTCTCACAGCCTGTGAGGAAAGAAAACAGAAGGACACAGAGAGAACGTCCACACAGAGCGGTCAGAATCATTAATTCTTCTCACAGAACGAGAGAGAGACTGTTTACTGGCCAAACCAAACTGCTAAGACTGACACCAGTTTGTAGAAAGCCATCCGACTGCCCCAGGAGCAAAGGAGCTCCACACCAGCAGTGTGTGCAAATGTCAGCCAATGTTCTCTGCTGAAAAACACTCAAACTAAGACACTAAACACATAACACAACAGCTATCTATAGGACAAACATTCAAATATAAACCAATTCATATGCCTGGATGCTTTTTGTGCACTTAAATAGAAAACAAATACTTTAAACAAATGTCTAGCAGCAAAGAAATTGTTACTGAATTACCTTCCACTGTAATAATAGTTTTACTCTCTATGATTGTAAAACTGTGCGGTTTCTGTGAGATCTCTCTCAGGCATAAAGCTTCTGCTTCACTGAGCTCTGTATCATTCTACCCAGAGTTCCTCTTGGGGTCACAGAATTCTGTATAGCTTAAGCTTTGCTGGACTCTCAATATCAAGGCCAGTAACAGTGAAGACTTTCAAAGTTTTACCTTAACAAATATTAGATGTAGCAACACTCAATCAAACTAACATCAATGGCAGAACAGGACCAATAACAGTGTGTCGATCAAAGAAATGGATTATTAAACATTTATATAAAAGATTTTAAAGATATTCTGAAAGTCTATTAAGACCAAAGACTAGCAGAAAACTACTTAAGGGGATATCTGAATAAAGACTTAAAAGACTTTGAATAAATAATTTAAAAAAAACACTACTTAAGGTAAAGAGTCACTTCCAAACTTTGAACTTTTGCCACAAAAGAGCAAGCTCATCCTAGAAAACCAATCAGAAAAGATCAAGAGTTCTCTGTACAAAGACCAAAGGTGTACGGTAAAATACTGTAAAGGACAGAGAGAGGGTGAGAGAGAGAAAGGGTGAGAGAGGGAGAGAATGAGAGAGAGGGAAAGAGTTTGAGAGAGAGAGGGTGAGAGAGGTCTTTGGATCATGCCCCGGTGTAAGTCTGCATAGTAAAGATCTTGTGGTGTGAATTCCTAAGCAGGGAGACAGCAGGATTCAAGATGAATTATTTATGAAGACCCTTTGCTCAGTGTCAGCATCTCCACTGGATGAAATGATATTTATGAAGTCCCATGGGTCAGGGGGGAGGGGGTCCCGGTCCAACGGGACAAAACCAGCCACTGACTGAGGTGGAAAAATTCAGCAGGAGAAGATGCTAGTAAATGTCCACGGGATATGGAGAAACATGCATCCATCAGCAAAGCCAAACACGAGCTGGAGTTTCTGTGAAATGGACATATGGGTTGTTACACAGTATGGACAAATAATTCATCCCACACAAAATCTGTCTTGGACAACATCAAATATAACAGCATCTCTTCCTGTTTTTTTCACTGTTTATTTATTCAGTGGTATATCAGCCAAGTAGACCAGATGGGAAATAAAAAAAATCTAATATTATACAAAGAGACAGTCTGACTATTAACAAGTAATCTGCATACACTAGAATAAAAGTGAAGACGTTTTAGGACTTTTATTGTAAATTTAAACATATTAATAATTTATGTCTTAAAATTGTGAGGTTTTTAACAGCTTTACACATCATGTGCGTGTTTCAGAGGCCCCTGGACTCCCTGCATCAAATTCCACACCGTCATCGTTTAGAAAGAATTCTTGGATCATATATTCCCTACAATTTAGAATCTTGTGGTGGTTTTCCATTTTTTTCTTCTGGAAAGAAAACAGATACTCGAGCGTAACGTCCACGTTAACACCCTGTTTCCAAACCCTCAGTGAGAGAGACGTGTCAGGCGACATCAGACAAACTGAGAAGGTTTCAACTCAACATGTAAAAATATCTGAGACCACACAGACCTGGTTTAATTAGAGAGTGTGAAGACTATAAATTACCCGTTAAAAAGTAGAACCGCCTGAGTTAAATCACTGCCAATCCACTGACCCACACCATCACACACTGAGACAAAAATCGGCTCTAAACAAGTCTGAACAATCTGTGTGAATTGAGTTTTCACTTCTGTAAACATCCAGCATTTCAGATTCTTCTGAGTCATTACAGAGAGAGCAAAACAGAGATAGCAAAACATTCAGAGAGCAAAACAGTCTCTGTAACCAAACCTCCACTGAACCCGCAGTTATGATATCATACTGAGATATAAGGTATGAGCCTTTGTATACATTAACAGGCATTTCTGATACACGTCCATTTATTCAAATGGTTCAGATGTGTTGTAGTTATCAGTTCAGCCAAGTGTGTGTGTGTGTGTGTGTGTCTGTGTGTCTGTGTGTGTGTGTGTGTGTGTGTGTGTGTGTGTGTGTGTGTGTGTGTGTGTGTGTGTGTGTGTGTGTGTGTGTGTGTGTATATATATATATATATGTGTGTGTTTTTCTTTAAATTATATATAAAGCTGCTTTGAAACAATGCAACGTTTTGTAAAAACTGTATATAAATACATTTGAATTGAACTGAACTTTCATTTCTTTTGAGTCATTTGCAATCAAATCATGTTTTTTGTTCCAGCACTGCCCACGCACGAAGACACGCATGGAGAATCACAACAAAAGCCTGAAAACTCGCTGTATTAGCATGAAACCTTCATATGTGAAGCTAATTCAATATTGTCAGTCTTGTCTTGCATGTCACCGCTTCATTACATGATCATTTCCTCGAGCAGACAGAGATTTAGACATCTGATACACACAGCACGATCATTACTCATACACGGTTCACTCTCAGAATAACACATAACTTGCTGATGTAAAAACATCTCTCTGGACAACTGAAATATTTGCTTTCACACAGTCGTACTGAAGCGTTTAGCGGACGTTATGGCCATGCATCACTATGAACGAATCTCGACACATTCCTCTAGATGTGATTGGTCATGTTGATTTCTTTGATTAACTGCAGGTCTGTGATCATTACCAATCACTGCAATCATCATTAAGAAAGAACTATTGTTCTTCTAGTTTGCGTTCATGTGTTTATGCCAGCTGGAGTAAATCAAAGTAATTTACAAACGCCGCTTGTCTACTCATATAACACACTCTGATTTGATGTATTGATTTAACTGTGTTCCTGTAGCTCAACTGCTACAGCATTGTGTTAGCAAAGGTTGTGGGTTCTATTCCCAGGGAACACACAAAAAAACGTATACTTGAATGCGCTGTAAGTCGCTTTGGATAAAAGTGTCTGCCAAAGGCATAAATGTAAATGTGTGTAACAGACAGAATGTTTGCTAGGGGACGTCACTGCTAATACTGCTTACACTTCTGGTTTGGGACTTCTATCCACTATCTTGAAGAACCTAGTTTGTGAAGAATAGATGTGCTACTTGTGTTTACCTGATGGATGACAGAAATCTAATTTTACAATAGTAACATATTCTAGCAAAAAGGAAGGACCATATATAGTATTAGTGGGCTTTCTTGAGGGAGTTTACGCAACCACCTTTCAGCCACCCTAGCAACCAATGAAAACACCCTTGCAATTACAATTACAAAGTAAAACAGCTTAATGAATCCCATTCAAAAAATAAAAAGTTAGTTTTTGTTTCCAGTTGCAGCATCATATTAGAGATTATCATAAGACACACAGTCTCCTGGTAACCTGAGAGGAGATACATATTAATGCAGAGCTGTATTTCAATAACGCAAATCCAAATAAAGACACAACCATTACTCTGCAATCTTCTGCTCTGGTCAGACTGACACACAGACCCTCTGTGTTCCCATTAATAATGTTAATAAATGAGGCAAGGGGACAAATGTCCTCTGTGGAGGTACAATCCTCTGACAAACGGACTGCAGCACTATTTTAACATCCTCAATGTCAAACATCAATAACTCCGCCCCTCTCCTTTCCAGTGGCCTCATTTACATATTCATGACTCACAGAGATCAATGATTCGTCAGAAAGACGGATGAACAGAAGCTATCGCCTCCAGAGGGACAAACACAAGCTCTGGAAATTATTCAGACCCGATTGACACATGAAAGAATCTTGTGCTAATGGAGATATAAAATGAATTCAAGTAACAGTTTGTCCAAACATTTTCTCATCATTTACTTCCTTTACACCAAATTTAACATGTTAATTAGAAAACCTTTGTATAGGATATTCTAGGAGATCATTGTGAGTTGTAAAATTAAATGATCAATTATTTCAAATTATGAGTTTTCATTTTTAGGTGAACTATGATCTTTCAAATTTAAAAAAAATGAGATGCAAATATTCAACAACAGCTCATACACAAACCTCAAATAGTTTTGCTTTTCTGCAACTGATATTCAAACAGTGGAGGAAAATCATAGATACACAAATGAAAGTCTGAATTATAAAATGAACAAACCGCTCTGTAGTCTGAGCTTTTAAACAACCTTCATCATCTGCAAAATTCATGCTGGTGGTGTTTGCACACATTACTACAGAAACAACTGTCAGCATTTCCTCACTTCTGAAATCACCTTTAATAACCTCCAAAAAGATCAGATCTCATGCTTTTGAAACACCTGTATGTGCAAAACAAATGCTGAAGACACCAAAGACATGAACACAGTACAGAGTCCATGTCTATCAACTTTCTTTGAATAAAAAGGAGCAGATTGGAAATTCTGCACCACATTTTCATTTGTGCTCTACAGCCAAGAGGAAACATGCTCTCCAGAAGTCCTCAATGTCTCTGAAGCCTGCACAGATACAACACATCACATCAGACACCACAGACACTGTGTGATATTACCTCTGAGCTTCGCCATAAATCACACCTCACTGTAATACACATCTCATGCGTATAAGCCTCATGTCAGTGGCTTGAGAAAGGGACGACAGAGATCTAATGTTAGCAGTGGGGGATAAAAGAGGTGGATGTGTGTTTTAATATCGAACAGGCAGTTCTTTCCTGCTGAACAGAAAACCTCCAGGGAAAAGCTTAAGGTGGTAACTGATCCAAGCTGGTTTAGATGGTGATCTGCTTCAAACAGCTGGTTAGACTTTGAATTAGCAGAAAGAATCGTGTTCTCAAAACTAGTTTGGACACCATAATCGATGGGCCTGGATTTTTCTGTAGGGTTTACAGTTCCAAGGCAGATCACCATGAAGTCATGGTGACTTCACCTAATTATTGTTAGATTAGCATTGTGCCAACAGTTAACAGAGAAGAGACAACACAAGTCTTCTTTGGCACAGCATGATGGAATCAGAAGCATTGTGTGACGTGACCTCAGAAACAGAGAGCGACATTTCAAATAAAACACTGTTCAGTGACAGCAGACTTTGTAACACTACAAAGCAGACGCCCCCGATACGCTCGGCCAAAGCAACAATAGGAGCGAGTCATGGTGAGGTACGATGAATGCACTCAGAACTGAACCTGAGCAATGATGGGAACCACAGCAGAGAGACGGGGGGGCGGGGCTAAATTTACACCCTGTAGGATTTGGTGGGGGGAGAAACCAGCATCTATTATTAATGTGAGCTGGCTGCAAGGGGAAATGGATCAAATGTGTCTTTTGGTGAAGCTTCTACCTCCAGAAACCATGAATTATTTGTTATTCATTTTGCTAGCTTTACCTTTTCCCAGCGACATTCTCATAGCCATTAAAAAAAATCTAATTTGGTATCGCCGCAGAGACCAAAGAGGTCCAACGCCATATGGAAAGGTAGAGAAAACACAGAATTAGCATTTCCCACCAGCGCGCGATGCATTCGTAAGAAACACACTGTCACAAGCTGAATAATTCAATCACGCATTATGGTAAATACCCACAAAACATATGGTTATTTAATGGAGTCCAGAAGACAATAATGGCCTTGAATATCTCGGTGTAAATGACATGCGCTGAAGCGGCTATGGCGCGATCGCCGCAAATTCAATTGAATATAACGAACTAAGGTGAGGTAGATGAGGGAGCAGATGAAAAAGTGACACAAAGCAGGCAGGGGGCTATTGATTAGAGCATCCCCAGTCTGAGCTAGCTGGAAACGTCAGTAAAGACGGAATGTTTGCAGGCCTGGCGGGTGGCAGTTTACTGCAAGCGCCCCCCTGGGACACGAACGGACACAAATGAGCTTCAAGTGAGCCTCGGTTGGTCACGCCTCATATTCGAACCTGCCTCCAGTCCCTGACCCTCCCCCACACCTTCCCATAACAACGCATCAAACGCTGATTGAAATTCAAATAGGGGCCTGGCACAACGGGATAGATGTACCGAAACATTGCCAAGGTTCTCAGGGGCCCGATACAGCAAAGCTCCATAACCACTTAAGCACTAGTCAATTTTCCACAGAGATCCTGAAGTGACGTTCAGCGATTTCATGGCTGATCAATGTGCCGTCAAGGAATTCTGTTGTAGAAATCCGCAGCAGAAAGCACACGTCATTCGTCTTTCACTGTTTGACGCTCACGCAAACACACAACCCTAATGATCACATTTACTTGTTCATTACTGAAGAGAACTTACTGGAGGAAAATGGACGACAAAGCCTGAAATGACATTAGGAAGGTTTTACCTTGAGTAATTCGGTTAGGAAGGTTCAATAACGACAACCTGAATGAACACCAGAGTCTGTCAAGGACCCAAAATCAATTTGTGCAGAACAAAGCAGGAGAAATGACCGAAGGATAAGCCTGTATAAGAGAAAACTCAGTTCACATCAAGAGCACGGCTTCAGGTACTTACACCATCCTGTCTCTCGAACCCGAGCACTCAGAACTACTCAAAGACTAAAAAGCTATCAGATGAATTCAGTCAAGACATGAAACGATATGACTGATCAGAAAAGCTTGTAGAATGATATCAACACTTGTTAAACGGTCACAATGAGAGAGCTGTAACCATCCATGTGACTTTTCCAGTGAGTCCTAAACATCTAGTCCTTCAGATCTTGACTGTATGGTCACATCCTCACCTCGAAGTTTAAAAACATCTTACGTGTTATGGTCATTTTAAAGGAGAGTCTAAAATACGAAGCATTGTAAGAAACAAGAAACTGAATGAATCTTTCCTCTTAATAATTCCTCCTAAAAATAAATGTTTATGCTTATTTAGTATTAAATGAAACAGCACGTCAGAGATGTGGACTAGCAGTTAGCATCTGTCAAGAGTCACGGGTTTAACTCCAACCCCAGTCAAGTTCTCATCCTCTCTCAACTGTTTCTGTAAATATAAAGTGTCAAAAACCCCAAAAATAAGACTTCAACAGCCAAAAGGCAAAACAAACACTTAAAGTAAAAACATATTCATTCCCGCAGAACAACTGCACCACAGTGAAACACCCACAGATGCTTTTTTTTTTTTTTGCTTATTCTATTTTTTACTTTAAACTCACGTATTTGCGTCACATTTTGGATTGATTTGCTCATTTCACAGTTTGTATTCCATCATAAGCAGTAAAACTCACTCACTCAGGGCTGAGATGCTGTTTACTGGCTGGAGATGGACGTGAGGGCCAGACTTCCTAATGACTTCCTGCGTTTCACACCAGGGTTTCCTCTCAGGAAATATTACCAACACAAACTGCTGCGAGCGCTGACCCAAAACCACAATACACAAGTCACTATCTTTAATGAAATGTGAATGCACTGAGAGCGTGCTTCACCAAGATAAATGACATCAAAAATAAATCACACACGGGACGAGATTACTGAACTCAAAACATCATTAAGTATAGAAAACCTTCTCGGATAACACTGAATAAATGACAAACATCCATTTTTTACTGCCATTTTCTGATCAAATGAAATGACAGAAATATACATCATCTTAAAATCAGAGTTTTGCGTTTACACTGATGGAAAATCCTCCAAAACAGTAATAACATGGCTTTTAATTCTGCCTCACATTTGAAGCCATATCTGTTGAATTGTTGCATATCATTAAAAGCAGCAATCTGTAACTTCTGCCTCTCTACTGCCATCTCTGTTTGAAACATAAAACTGCAAGTTACGTACTCAGTGTATGCTGAAGTGAAATGAAGCCATACGGGAAATCGGACCCGACAGCTCAAACTATAAATCATTATTATAAACTTACTGTTGTGAATCAGAGTAAGGTTAAGACTGTTATGAACATAGATCTGTCACATACATGCTCATTACCTGTAGTGTTTTATTTTTATTTATTTTATTTTTAACCAAAAACAGTTGTCACAGTTATCCTCAAACCTTACGTAACTGATTCTTTCTGACCCACTGTCTACCTGTTTCAACGTGTAAAGCACCAAGTCGTCCTCCAAACCAAATACCTCCATTTCTGCCTTAATTCAAGCTTCAGTAAACATTATAAATTAAGCTTATTATTATGATCATCATCATAAAGCATAACGGAACATTTGACCTGGAGGAGAATATTACACACTCTTTGAATAAAAGGGGCATTGAAAGTTTCTTTGAAGAGCATGACTGGAGCCAGCGGGGTGAGGACGGGCCAGCAGTCTTACCCTCATTAGAAATTAATTACTACTGTAGCCAGCGTGGGGCAGCTGTATAGTCACTATGTATCCAAGGCCTTACCGGGGGGGTGGGGGGTGGAATGGGAATTGAACCCTTAACCCTCCTCTTTTCGGCAAGCGACAGGTGACACCACTTTGACGGCCAATCACGGCTGTGATTAGACTGTGGCGGTCCGGTGTGTGTGTGGGCTCACCGAGCAATATTTTTTACCTTGAAATTCGTCAGTAAAACAATCCTTCTAGCTCAACATGTATGGAAAAAAGACATAAAGTGTTTATATTTTGTACAAGAAAAAGAAAACATTGATGTGTTGTAAAAGTTAATGACTGAATTTTATTTGACTGCAACCGTTAATTATCCAATCAGTCAGTTTTTGTGTACATGATTTTGCTAATTCACATGAAGTGGACCAATTGTGTGAGTGTCTAGAGGTGAGAAACACAAGATAAAAGTAAATCTGTGTATAATTACACTGCATAAAAAAGATCCTAGCGGCTTCATGTAATTGCTTTTTGATGAACATAATGGGGTGGATGCGACAACCGCACCTCTGAAAATCATGGGAGATTTACATCTCCCCAAAACTGCCTAATTACCAAAATCAAACCTTATTATGAGGTGAGTGACAAGAGAAACAAGAAAAATCTTATTTGTGTGCTTTGGATAAAAGAATCCCAGGAAGGTTCAAGCCTCAGCAAACATGCCTTCACTAATCACAGTCAGATATTAATGCCTCGTCTTCTGGCTAATTCGCTTCATTTGTGAGTACATAAGTGAGAACGGGCATATTTGCAGATATCTGGAGCAGCAATTACTAATTCCTAGGGCCATATGCATAAAAACCTGCAGAATGAATTTAAATGGTAATGTGTGTTGAAGCTAAATGTAAACTTAAGTGACATTAGCGGCTGAAAGGTTCAATTAAAAATTAACCAAAATAGTTAAAGCTGCAATCTGTAACTTCTGCCTCTCTACTGCCATCTCTGTTTGAAACATAAAATTGCAGGTTACTGCAATGCATATTTAATTACATGTGTTACAGTCAAATAAGGCCAAACTGATAGCTTTGACCTGATAGCTTAAATTATAAATCATTATAAACTTGCTGTTGTGAATCAGGTAAGTTTGTGTTGAACACTCATCTGTTATGTACCTGCTCATTTGGTTGGTTTTAACCAATTAAAGTTAAGGATTGCGGTTAACAAACACGCAAGGGGCAGAGTATATGTAAAACTTTATGAATGATGGCTGTTTGTGTTCTGTGTAAATCTGCAGTGGTTTTCAGCACAGATTACATGCAGGCAGTCAAATGTGCATGATCATCAGATCTTTGCCATAAAACAGCTCATTAGGCAAACGCAGTAACAGCTGGCCCTCGCATAATGAGCCCCCCATACCAACATGCTCCCCGGAGTCAAAGTGACACATGTCCAAGGTTCCAGTACAGGAATGTCAGAACAGCTCTGCAGGTGCTCTCTCTGGCTTTATCTTCTGCGTAGGCTTTTTTCTTGCGCTCTATCACGGGGTCGGAGGTTAGTGTGTGAGGTCAGAGACCCAGAGCAGCTGGCTTTCATCATTCCTAACGGGAATCTCACCTTCCATGCTCTGCAGCTGCATGACAATCTACAAGTTACAGATGCGGAACGCACCCCCCAATGGTCGCTGTAACAGTGTTGAATAATGCGCATCTGTGAATTGCATCCAAAGTCAATCAAGGGCGATTCTAAAAACAAATGCACAAATGTTTGGAACACATGACAACAGTCATATAATTAAGTATTATATTAAATAATGAACATTTGAGAATACGATTAAACAACGGTCAAACTTTGGGCCAGAAATTTAAACAAACCACTAATCCCAAGTGTTAAACTTAGGCAAGTAAGTTGTTGAGGTGTGTGCTGTTACATTTCCAAGCCACCAACAACATCTGCACAGTAAAACAGGTTCAGAAACTCCACACACTTACATTGAAGGAGAAATCTGAGCCACTTCTATGGACCAAAATATCACAGAGACATAGAGGTGGTCTAAACTGATTTGGGCCAGCAAGTAACCACCTAGCAACCACCCACAACACCCTAGCAACAACACAAAAATGCTCTGAAAATCACCCACAATGCCCTAGCATTTGGGTGGCAATCTTCACATGGGCACAACTTCAGAAAAACATAAAAATCTCATTTAATTTAGCTCTTAGCAACACTGTTAAAGATAGATGCCACAGCATACATTTACCTAACACTCATAAAAGCACATTTTCCACCTCTTCAACTTATAATATCAGACTTATGATGTAACCCAGGCTAACACAAACAGAAAACATGACATATGCATTTCTGTTATGAAATACATAATTAATAAACATCATTATGACATAGTCAGTGCAAAAATCTTAAAAACTGCTTTATTAAACAAGATGTCCTGCTTTATTTGCCCAACACTCCTTAAAGATTACAGAAAGCTAGAAAATAAGTAATTCATTGAAAAACCCAGCACTCCATTTTCCACATTCCTTGGTCATGAAAAGGTAGGATTGTTTGTTTTTTTGGAGTAGGTACGACAAGCCCTTTGTGGACATTTGTGATAAACCACGAACAGTCTTTAGAACAGTACATGGTGCAGATGTTAAGCTTGTTTTGAGCTGCCAAGAGCCACAGACTGAGTTCAGACAGACTGGCACAGACTGTGAATAAGCTGAAACTCATTCTTGTGTGATACTCTGTATTACCCAGCAGCTCTACGGGGCACCGTCAGCCTTTCTCCGGAGACGAGAGGGAACCCCCCCGCAATGCCCGTCATCAGTGTTCAAACAACGTGTGAATGCGACGGGGGGCGTCGACCATCTCACAGCATTAGTCTGCTGGTCTGCTTAGCACAGATGCACATACATGCTGGTGTTACTCGCACATGACATTTACATGCATCTGAGAACGAGAAATGCAAAGAAGAGAGAGTGACTGCCGTGTATTATGAGGATATAAAAACTCACTCAGGGTTCAGTGTTCCAGCTATACAGGGTTTAGTTAAAATTATAAGTTATATAACTAGTGTATATATATATATATATGTGTGTGTGTGTGTGTAAATCTACAACGTCTGGGTCTGTATGTTTACATGATTTAGTGCAATGTTTGAAAACAGGTCATAAGGAAAGTACTGCAGCCATTTTCCTGACAGCTGAACATGCAATGAGATACAGATGAAGAGAGGACAATACTAATGAATGTGTTAGTGACTGTGAGCAGCCAGGCTGCCCCTGCATTGTTGGGATAGAGAATGAAAGCTAGACATTCAAACAAATTGGGTCAGCAAAAAATGAGTTCAAATAACACACTTCCAGCTGAACTGCACCAGCGAGCCGAGCAACATGCAGTTCTGCACATGGAAAATTAGTTTCCCACAAATGAGAGATCAAATGTTCAGAATTCCAGCTTCTGGTATGGTATTGATTGAGAAACCTGCACAAGCAAATTATAGAACTCCAGAACTCATATGGAGAAATCATATACACAATATACATAAACCAGATTTTCTGTCTGTAGCTCAATCGATTAAACAAGTTATGCACTAAAGTTTAATACAAACAGTTACTGATTTCATCAAATCACTAATCTCTAAATACGAGCAACAGTTAAGGCAAATCTTGCCTTTGTGAAGATGGACTTAGAATTGGAGCTATCCACACGAACTGCTTATATTAGCCCAATTCTGGCGATACCATCAAGATAAAGGTCCTGCAAATGGACCACCAGAAGCTCTGGCTGGTTTTCACCAAGCATGAGCATTCATATCACACATGATCATAATCTTTTCTAGCTGCTACGACTGGCAAAAGCCAGAGCAGAAAAAATTCCCAGTGAAGAGAGACCCACATGGGAAAAGCTGGCACTCACGACCCACAACAGGGTGTTGACCAACAAACATCCCGAACACATCACCATTCCAAACAGGATTCCTTTGACAGTAATAAAAAGCCATGCTCTACCTTATGAGCATGTGCACAGACCGGTCATTTTCTCCGGCAATACACTAAAATAACACACTCAGTCACGTAATTACACACCAGTGATGCTAATGCAGCACAATTGAGCACTGTTGGCATGAATCGTCAGTAATCTTTCCAGTAATGTCATACAGTCTAAGCTCACGCATTCAATAAATGGACTCTGATTTGTCACAAGTGGCTCTAACCCTCCTACTCAATACAGAGACTGTCACCGGTTGATTACAGTTATTAACATTAAAACTTCCTGTCAAATCCAATCAAGATGTTGTTCCAGATCAAATATCTACATACTGTATACTGCCTACCGTTTTTGAAATTAGTAATTCAGTTGAATATGCAACAACAAACGTATTTTAAATGCTGTCACATGAAAATATTACAGTAAGTAACAATTCAAGTAACATTGTTATTTTACATTTCTATTCCAAACTGGGTGAAAAAGTCCTAACGTCTGACTGTCCAATTACACTATAGGACCATCCAAGTGCATTGTGGGATACAGTATCAATACCAAACGCAGCATGCTCTAATTGCATACTGCAATTTTTGGCAAATGCAGCTGGTCTTTCAATTCTGCATGATGTGCACAGTTTAGATCTGCATCCAACAAAACAGTCCATTATTATTCTGAACATCATACATTGTCAAGGACAATAAAAGGGTTTTGTGTTCTCATAAAGAAACCCAAAGGACATGCTGACAAATATCAGGTCAAATTATTCACCGGCTTCTGCCGCCACTGCAATAAAACTATTCCATCAATCACAAGCATTTTCATCAAGCCTTCCTTTACACATTAGGCAATTAGCCAAGGGCCCATTGTCCATCTAAATGAATAAAGGACACTGAAGGCTGGATCTCTCAGCTGGACGTCATTGTAATGCCCCGTTTCCAGTGTGATTCAACTGCTGACGATACTGAATTTATTACTGTGATATTGATCCTCTTTCTTCCCCAGACATCTGAAAACATGCAGCTGCAACAGTCATGATGACTTTGTATAATGACCATGATGCACAACAATGGAGAGATATAAAGGGCAATAATGCTGCCCTGCTGTGTGGATATGAGCACAGAGCTGCAAGCCAATGTTTTACTGTATCACATCCACACCGCTGTTAGAAAAGACATTCTTCTAGTTATGATAATCACTGAATTACTCATATAGCAAGTAAGCATAAAAATAACACATTTTTGTTATAACATACAGCCTAAACGCAAATAAAAATAAATGTGCGTTAGAAAGACACTGTCCTTTAGGTCATAAACGCAACCATTATGGCTTAACACAAGCGCAGGGAAGACCTCTTGCAACGCTGAGTGGTTGCAGACAGGCTGCGAGTGTGTTTATGCAGTTTAGCATGCTGTTTACATTGACCGCAGGGAAGCCATCAGCAAACAATTCCCTCACAGCAGGGTCCTGCCGATAAGATGAGATGTAAATATGATGAAGTGACAACTTTTCGAAAAACTCCTCATCTGAACACAGGCCTGTTTCCTTTCTGGTGTGTTGAAAAGTTGGAATGCGGTTATCAGCGAGACATGGGTGACCTGACCTTTGTGAAACGGCTTATGGTTTGCATTTGTGTGATTTAGGACTTCGGACAACGTGTTTCACATAAACAGATATTTTCAGAAGGGGACCCCACAATTAGTAACTTGAAACTCGCTCGCCACATGTAGGTCCAATGCTCTGGAATCAATCAGAACTCCCGAAGGATCTCCCTGTTCTCCCCCTAATCTCCTGGTTTTATGACTTTCCAGACAGAGCCGGCCCCTTCCACCCAGCCCCCCATTCCTCTCTTTTGTACTGATCTCCAGGAAAGCCTGTGATTTTTGCCACAGCTCATTGCTTTTCATGCAGACGAGCGTCTTCCATCAGCCTCGGCACGCAAGAGAAGCCAGCTGCAAACTCTACCACACTCTGCTCGCAACCGACGTGATCCTCATAAACAACTAGCAATGCAATCACACACAGAGCCAAACTCATGCCAACATGTTGCTGAAAAACCAAATGATGAATCACACAAATTAAAAGCAAGCCTTTTCAGCTTCACTATAAACAGAAAGAACCAAAGATTCATAAATTACTGTCTTTATGCACACAAATTACAACCTTCCCCTGTAAAATTCAGAACGACAGCAACAGTTTCATCTCGGGCAAAATGTGTCTTCTGGTTTCAAACAGAGCAAAGTCATTTGGTTTCACTCTTCTAACCAGAACGGTGCCTATATGAAAATAAACAGACATCCCCCCGCAAAAGAAGCTTTTACTCTCTTCATTCGTGTCTTGGAGTAAATTGGATTACAAGGGCTAGTTTATAACACCCAGCACAGATACAAGGGCATCTAAAGAACAAAAAATAAAGAAACCACACATATTAAAGCCATTCTTCAATGGTATATAACACAAAAGGTAAATGCATGTGATTTCTGGAGAATGTACATGATCTCCATCAGTGTGTGAAATGCATTCCTTAAGCACTGATCCTCAAACAGGCTGATTATTATAGTGTGAGTAACGAGTCCCAGCTATTATTTACTGGTTTGGTTAGTTGTTTTCTGGAAAACAAACTAATTGTTTAATTCGTTAACGTGTTAATGCAAATTAAAGCTGCGGTTAACCATGTCTTTTCAGAGCAAAGATGATGACAGAACTACCGCCCATATGCTGTAATTAATGTGAGATCTATATAAAGTTGCATGTGTTGCATTGTTGTGCAATGCAACACAATCGATGCATTTTCAAATGTTAGCTGTCTATGAAATGAATTAAGAAGAGAAGTCGCTACAGGGCACTTTCCTGCATTCACACATAAGAGAAACACACAGGTAACATTGCGCAAACTTTAATGTTCATTAACATCGAGCTTACCTTTCTCAGCGAGTGAAACCGTGATCGTGAGGCAGAAGATCGTGAGGAGCAACCGGGCTCCCCGCTCCGCCATCACTTTAATCACAAATCTAACAAGTACGAGAAGCCCCGGACGCGATCCGGTTTACAATCCTCCCGATCGGATCAGTTCAACAGTGTGAACGGATCCGGAACGAGTTACTTCCGAAAGTTGCCGAAGGAAACATGAAGCTCGCCGAACCGAGGCGCGATCAGCCGGAGAAATGTGCCTTAAAAACTTCAACAGGCTGCGGAACGAAATCAAAGTCAATCCATAATGGCGACATTAAAGCGACGCCGAACCGGAGCGAAACGAGATCGGAGGCGTCCGCGTAAACATTGTGTGTAAAGGTGGAGATAGACAGAGAGACAGTCCGGACGAATGGAGATATTTTTACTGAGAGAGAGAGAGAGAGAGAGAGAGAGAGAGAGAGAGAGAGAGAGAGTCCGGACGAATGGAGATATTTTTTAGAGAGAGAGAGAGAGAGAGAGAGAGAGAGAGAGAGAGAGAGAGAGTAGCAGGAATTCAGATCGGATCCTTGGAAAACAGGGAACGGATTGCGGATTTATTCCATATGGCCATCTCAAAACTATGGAATGGCATCTGACTTTTTATCTGAACTACTTTTCATGTTTACACTCTTTGACATCTTTTTACCGTCCTGTTACATTCTCATAGACTCTTTGAACACTGACCCATCCATCTGTTCATCTGGGGCTTTAGTTTAATTATATTTTAAGACTTTCACTTCTTTAAATCTCACAAAAGTGCTTTTTAGTGCTGTTTGCAATATCTCATTTTATTTGATACGGCTTGTTACTAATACGGTCTATATACTTTAGAAATGTTTTTTGCTTTTAACTTTTGACATACACCGGGTACGACTGAAAATGGTGGTTTAGGATTATATGATTTCAAATACAACTTTCTATGCTTTCATAAGCAATGCCTACTTCCGTGTTTTTTATACATTTGCATGGCAAAAAAATGGTTTAAAATAGTCATTTAAATGCTATTGACAAGGGAAGCACTTTTTCCAAACCTGTTGTGTATTCACTTGGAGGAGCTCCATCTACTGGCAGAGGTGCTTGTAACTGCTTCCTAGATGAAACCATGGCACAATGATAAGATAAGACTGTAACACAATGGTACTTTGATATATATTACTAAATTATTGCCATTTGTAAACATACTACTTACATTCCATTTTAAGGAATATCATGGAATTCCCATTGCACACATTCAAAACAACACGGCAGATTTATAATCCTGATAGTTTTTGTTCCTGCAGAATTTATTTTTTGCAGAATGACTTCTAAAACTGGGAGATCTCTTGCTTTCTGTGGATGTCTTATGTAAAGACATGAATAACGCTTCTGTTAGTCCCAGTTTTCAGGGGTAAACATTTGAAAGGTGTCGTGATGAAGAGAAAACAGATAGGCGCGTCTGCATGACTACTTCTGTATTTTTCTCACTTGGTGGCTGAAGGATTAACGCACTTGGCAGTGGAGCTGTGAAGGATTACCTGGATTAATGCAGGTTTAGAAAATGCTGGTGGAATTAATCTGATCACTGTAAGCACTGAACCCTATTAATGTAAGACTGATTATTTGGTTTTTGACGCCATGCTGTATGTCATATGGCCTGCTTGCTGACTGGCTAGTATTCCTGCAGCCCAACTGGCAGAGCATTGCATTAGCAGCACAAATGTTGTGGGTTCAATTCCCAGGGAACACGTGCTAATAAAATGTGTAGCTTGAATACACGGCAAGTCGCTTTGGATAAAAGCGTCTACCAAATGCAAACATGTACTCGTAATACTGATCCAGATGGGTGCCAGTTATTTTAACTCATGTCACTTTCCTGAAACACTCTGTCCCAAGCTTTTCAGTTTTGTGTCCAATTATCTGAACGCTTTTGTTTCACTGCAGTAACACAGCAGCACCAAAACTCATACTGCCAGGGCATGTACAATAGTAATACACTGCAATTCACTGAACTACAGTGGAAATGCATGTACAATGTTCAATTAAACTGCAATTTTAGCAATTTAAGTACTATTGTATTACTGCAATATTTTATTTAATAAGAGCGTACTCTACACAAAACCATCTTCACCACTTCACATAAAACTAAGAAGCCTGTCTGTATTCACTTGTTTATTTCTTGTGTAAAACACTTGACAGCCTCAGTCCTCCTTCACTGACATTATATAAAAATCATCTCTTGTGTTTTACAGAAGGAGCAAAGTCATACAGGTTTAGAAGGACACAAGAGTAAATGATGACAGAAGTTTAATTTTCTGGGTCAACTATTTCTTGAACTTGAACTAAAATTTTTCAGAGGGAGCAAAAGTAAATCGGGAGAGAAGGCAACACAATTCGGATGAACTGCTGAGAGCAGAGGCTTATGGGATCTTAAGTGTGTTGGCCATCTTTCGGCCCAGCAGGGGTCTGACTTCACCCACCCGCAGCAGAGGGCCTTTCTGAAATGGAATGACCAAAAACTGCCTGCCACAAACTCAAAATAAATAATCCATGTGAATCATATGAACAAAGTCTTTGAGTTTGTTGGGGGGGAATCATTTCCAGTAGCAAGCAACAGCTTATTGGAAATTATTGTGCTTAATTTCACAGATATTTGTATCATTGACTAACAATACAATAACCAAACAAAACGAGACAGTTCTGCATCATAAAAATGATAGTTTATAGTAATATGAATGTAATTAATTAATGATAGATGTACACATCAGTGGTGTATCCTCCCTTTAATCAGAATCACGGATCTGAAGCTAATACACAATCAAACAACAGTAAGAGAAAACTCTGTAATACATAAAGCTTAGATTTCTACAATCCCACTTCAGTCTGTGCTTTTGTGGTTAAGAGCTTTCTTCCTGCCAAAGGAGGTGAAGTGTTGTTTTTGGACCAGTGTGACCACTTATAAGTGGGTTTTGAATCAGCATCAACTGCATGAATTTACAGCACAAACAACCGTGAGGGAATATGAAAAACCCTGGCGCTCATCTCGCATCTGTGTGACACTCACTTTAAAAACAAATCTGAATCACAACTCTGTCTGACAAGCAGGGAATGAATATCTTTAGCTTTTGATAAGAAAAAGCCAATTCCACATTTCTACAGCCAGTTCTTATTTATTCCACGTCTCACACAGGGGGAAGTCTCCAGGCCAGAACTCTGGATTGTAATCTTTTATCCAAGATAGATGGTCAAATATAACCACAGGCTGCAGAGACACACTCACTCCAATGAAATAAAAAGCTACAGCAGCTGATTCTGTCTGTCTGTCTATCTATCTGCCTGACAGACAGAAAGATGTGAGTGTGGGCATTTTAAAAGGCAATTATTTAGTTACAGTTATGTGCCATCATACAGTATAATGTAATTCAATGCAATTAATTGAACACGTTTGTACATGTGCTCTTATTCTGAGTTTAGAATTCATTGACTTTCTGAAATTCTTCTTTCTCCTCACTGTCATTACATTCATGTTTATTTATACGTGTTCTTGGCAATAGTTTTCTTGCCAAAACAAATGATGAGACAGTGCAGATACTCTGTTTATGACGTTGACTTCAGCAGGTTCCTATGAATTCTAGCCAAGAACTGGGATGAAATAAACGTGCATATAGCAAGACAAAAATGAAAGATTGAGAGTTTTTTCCAAGTTTCAAACTCACAAAGATTTAAAGACTGAAGGAAAGACGTGAAATGGAACCACCCAGAATTCTACAGTGATGTTGGAAAAAGCCTTGCCAGAAAATAAATAGATTTTATTCCCCCGGTAGGGGAAGCAAAGAGTCTTAGAAACATTTGTGTGCCAGAGGCAAAGTTTATTCAGTGTTGAATCCAGCTAAACAGAGCTGGCAGAAGTCATATACTCGAGATAAACTTGTTGTCAGTCTATATGTATACAGTGATATTGCTGGTCCTGCTTATTACTAATACTGTCAACAGAGTGAATGATTCACTCTAAACATTCCCGACCAACAAACCTAAATATCCTGCTAAAAGATCTGTTCCAGTTTAAACAGACTGTGGATTCTGAGTGTGCATCAAAATCTGTTCCAACAAGTCAGATGTACACTCTAGTGGCTGCATCAGGCCAAGAAAATAAGTCACCCTACAGAGTTTTAATCCAACATAATAACACTGCAGTAATGTGAATATCTGTGGAAATTCACAGATTAGACTTCATCTATAGCATTTTGCTTTTGGCATGGAAGGACCCTGTGGAATAAAGACAGGAACTTCCAGATGGTGACTGCATGAGCACTGGAATGCTGTTATCAGGTAAGATTACAAGAGCACACAACGAGTGTTTGAGACTCAGCCTGCTCCAGTGATAAATTGAGTTAATGCATGTTTACAGATGTCAACAGAGTGAAACTCATTTCCTTCAAATCCATATCAGGAATCTGATACCCTTTCAGTTTTTAAAGATCTGAAACAGTTCTTTTTCTCCAAAAATGCACACCTTTCGAACCAAGTTTTTTTTTTTACCATGATCTTATGTCTAAGTGTATTTTTCCAAACACCTAGGAGAGAATGGGGCTAGTAACTACAAGTTTTCAGTCAAAGATCCAGTTTCACAACTGTGTGTTTCTTCTAGCAGTGTGTTTTGTATGTTGATTTAAAACACCTAAGATCTAATATCACATTTCTACTTTAGCTGTTGGATAAACAGTGAACGTAACAACTACACTGGCATCCATTACGGCAAAGGTCTAATATACAATGAATGTAGATTTAAAGAAAAGTTAAGGAAAATGTTCTCAAGGTACTTCAGAAATGAAGCGGTGGGGTATGTGCCCACACAAACCCCCCCCCATGCCCCTTTGCCCATAAATAATACAACTGATCTCATCATAAACATTGAAATTGTATCATTACTTTGAGATCATACAATTTGTTGGTCCAGCTGCTTCCTGCTTCAAATATGCACATCTGTCTGCCGCTAACACTGCGAGTTAGAACCAAAAAATGACTTCATTACTTCAGAAAAAATAATTAGAAACCTGTCTGAATGAATTTATACACGTTCGTATGTTATTTCGTTAAAGGCATCTGTGGTTTCTCACTCCCTTTCAGAATTTGTGAAATGAATTGGGTTTGTTAAAACCTTACAGCGATACTTCAGAGACAGTGCATATTTTAATGTTTATTCCTATACGACATCTTGTCCCATTGTACGTTTTTTAATTTTTCAAACTGAAGAACGATTTTATTGATGAAGTCGATTTTATTGTCTGTGCTAAACAACAGCAAAGCTAACTCTGAGATTACCTGTTGAACAGTTTATTAAAAGGGTGCCTTCACAGCTATGGCTGTGTGTTTTTTTGTGTTTTACACATATGTAATTTTATGTTTTTATGGCTGTACATAACTTTCTATTAGTGCTACAAACTTTTTCATTTTTCATACTTACTTTTTTTAGGCTTAAATTATTTTCAAGTGTGTTGTTGTGTTTAATTGGCTGTTGCGTTTTGAGGCGCAGCAGTGATTGGTCTTGGCACGACACATGGGCCGTCTCAGTGAGAGCCCCTCCCATCCTGCTGAACAGGTGGAACAGAAGTTTACTGGCAGGAACGGCTCAAGAATAATGTGATGAGCACCAACTGGCTGTGGTCCCTCATCACAGGGTCTCACAGCCAGAATATACCACAGTTACGCCAGCCAGGGCACAATGCCACGCCGCCAAAACCTGTGCCAAATCCTCATAAATGCCGCTTTACGAGTTCATACTTTTTAATGAGGGAAATAAAACAACGTCTCATGATTAGAAACCTGGTTGAGATTCTCTCAGTAGATCTTACTGGCTGCATAAAAACTACAAGCTTCTTCCAGAATTAACATTTTCACTTAAAAGGAATACAAACTGGTAAGAAATCTACATTATAATCAGTGGAATTGGTTGTTATTCTGCAGTTTAAATAATGAAACCCTCTCCAAAGTGCTGCTCATCCATTTACTCTAGCCAATTTATTCTGCTCATCATTTGTATTGTGTAAGAGAGAGAGCGAGAGAGAACAAGAGAGAGATAGACAGAGAGAAAGAAAGCTAGTGAGACAAAGTGAGAGAAAGACAGAGAGAGAAAAATAACTGAGGGAGGGAGAGAAAGATGAGAGGTTATAATAAAGCAGCCTGTTCGTATTCCACAGGCAGAGTTACTGCAGGTAGCAGACAAAACCAATCACCATAATGTGTTATTCATCACTCAGAATTGCTCAGCACACTGCCACAGCATGAAACAGACACACAATTACAAACGGGCATGTATGCACAGACACGCACAGACACATGGTCAGATGAGCACGCAACCTGCTGGCCCCACCACTGCACTGATACCTCTCCTCTAAATCCTGCACATTTTTACTTTTCCAGCCAGATGGTTTTTTAATTTATCACCGTGTTTACACGTCTTCCAAAACACACTGACGAGTGATTCTACAACAAGCTTTGTAAGGTAATAATCAGACACCCAAGGCATAGCTTAATATGAATGCACCGCACTGATTATTCCACTGGAAAACATGAATCTTCAGGTTTCAATCTGGTAAACAAATTGAATCAAGTAATTGTTCGCAACTGAGGCTCGTCTGTCATGCATGACAGTGCTGTTTAAAAAACAGCAATGCATCAGAAAATGCACACATTTTGTAGCTAAATATTTTGTAGTTTTATTTGATTTATAAGTCTAAAACACGCAGGTCACATTTGTCAAGGTGTTTATCTCCAGTTTAAATAAAATTGTGCTGGCAAATGTCATAAATCTGTTTGTAAGACGTTCTATTTAATTTGGTTCTGGGCCTGCAGTTTCAGCAGAGAGAAACATTTATCCTAAGGGTTTAATAAAGCGCATGGAGGATGGAGGTTTATACAGAACTGATTCCACTCCTGCTGATAGTGTGAACAGTGTAATGAGACAGATTTAATCTTCATTCAATCGAGTCCTTATAAAGACAGATACTAATAGTTGTTACTCTATTCAGTGGGTTAAAATGTACACAAATCTCCCACACATCTTGTCTCAAAATGTCTCAATCTGTGCTCAGACTTGCTACAAGTTTTATTTTGGCATCAAAAGTCAGAATTTGTATTATAAACTTTTCAAAACTAAATTAACTAACCTTATGTAATCCACATTTTTACTCTCCCATTCAGTTCTTTCCAAAAAATGCTGAACAACTAAAACAAAGCTGATACTTAGTTAAATATATATGAGAACTCCAGTAAATCTCCTGAGTTAAGAAACAGCTACTGTTTTCTTCAGAGTGGAATGTTTTATGGACTAGCAGTGCTGAAGAAGAGCTAGCAGGCTGCTCGACATACTTTACCCCAGTTTGTACGTTTGACCATATGAGGAAATTAAACAAAACATTTATTTTACATTCAGAAGCGCTAAGTAAAGAGAGTTGCCATGGAAATGGTAAACATCTCCTATTAACACTCTGCAAACAAGCTCAGCGCTCCAAAAGTAGGTCCACAAGCCTTTCAGGAAACATGTAACTGAATCCAGGGCTGTATATGCCTGCCTCAAAACAACTTCCCGCCCGTCTCATTATGAGTGATGAGGTGCTATAGCCCTGACCCACTCAGCTATCTGCTTTCCACACACACACACACACACACACACACACCATTATCTGGTCAACAGATTCTCTCTATACGAGCCGCTCCATTACAGAGCGTTCTTTCTGTAAGCAGTGCCGAGCACAGATTTCACCCTGAAACACTACACCTGGAGGCAGTCTTTTAAGAGAGGGGTAACGCAATAGAACCTGCAGCATGACGGTAAAGCAAGGTGTGGGATTGTCAAAGTAATCTGATTACTGAAGCTTCCAACAGAAGCAGTGCTATCCGATGTGAGTTTCTTCCCAAAACTCCTAATAACCCATCTCTCCTGTTTAATTTTACCTTGAATGATTTCCATCCACCTCCACCTTCTCCCACCATTTCCCTAAACATGGACTAAGTTATCAGAGGAAAAGTGACCCCTCCTGTCTCTCACTACCACTAACAAGAACCAACAGTAAAGCAGCTTTAAGGTTCAATAAGTAATAAAATACATGTAGGTATTTTATCATCACTTGCCCATCCATCGTCATTTTCATGACCTCATAAGATAATCAGAGCACCACCATGTACAAAACAGCATAATGAGAGTGTAATTTAAGAGAGTGGAATTAATGATCTTAAAGTTCTGTTTGAAGATGCTATTCAAGTATGTAAACCACATTAGCTCAGTTCAGGGCTGTGTTTCAAAAGCATTGTGAGCCTAAGTTGACCGTATAGACAATTAGTGCCAGTTGGTGGTTCGATATACTTAGACTTATGATGCTTTTGAGAAACACAGCCCTTTAAAAACACAAAAATCTGGTTAATCTGCGTAATCTGATTCTTTCTCAGATGATCTCTTAAACTGAAACCTGGAAGGAGTCTATTAAAAGTTTGCACAAAACACGAGCTTGACTGTGCTTTCTCTTATTTTGCAAGAACACCAGCAACTCTGCAAATGACTAAACAAATGATGTCCATCATGTTAATATTTCTAAAATGTAAAAACATGTAGCTTTTATGTAGAAATGTAGAAATTCTTGTCTTTTATATAAACATTAAGCCTGTATGGTTTG
This sequence comes from Chromobotia macracanthus, assembly GCA_036877525.1. Lineage (NCBI taxonomy): Eukaryota > Metazoa > Chordata > Actinopteri > Cypriniformes > Botiidae > Chromobotia > Chromobotia macracanthus. The sequence continues at coordinate 2,633,549 of JAZGTH010000063.1, forward strand.
CAGTTAAAAAGCATTTTTGGCCAAATGTCACATACTTTTTGGTCCAATTTGACAAGGCTGATTTCTTAGCAGGCTGAATTTGACGGCACTACACCTGCAGATTTTCTATCTTAACCAAGCGTGATAAATTAGTTAACATGAGTCGGACAGGTCTGTATAATCTGTATTATTCTCTTTTCAGATGTTGTCTAACCAGCGTTGGAGATAATGTGGGAGATCTGGCTTGCCTCTCGCAGCCATGGGGACTTGGCAGCGATTCTGAATGATGGATGAAGAATGATTTATGAGAGCACCACATGAAGTCTGGGAGGAGCTCCACAGATCCTCTAATACATTTTTATGGGGGTTGTTGGAGCATTAACAGCCCTGCGACCCCTCCCTTCCCCTCTCCCTCCCTCCTCCTGATTGGTAACAGGTGGCTGATAATAAAGGGATGGACGTTTAAGAAAGAGGAGCAGAATGGTCAACTCAACACAAATGAGTAACACAGTTATGATGTGGCCCCGAGCAAGTGTTGAATGAAGCACCATCAGTCACAGCTAACGACTGACTCTTCTAACTACTGACAGTGACATACTCACACTGGAGTCTAAGGCAAACCTTTATGTCTGGGCCCTTTAATTGAATCTGTCACTGCAGGGTCCATCTTTGTTCCACTGACTGTTGTCTGCCCTTTCCAGGCCAACTTTAGCCACCCCATAACCTTCATAGGGATCTTGTTTCCTCTACTGTCCTACCAACCACTACATCAGTTTCTCAACCAGAGAGCTAGAAACAAACGTCCAAGGGGCCTCAGGATTGATTAAAATAAGACAAAGAAAGCAAGAAAAAAAACATCAAGATATTTCTTACTATTTGTTATTTTTATATCAAGTAAACATCTTTTTAGTTATGCCAAGCTCTAGAACAGAGGTCTCCAACAAAATCCACAGAGTGGCAGAGTTTAGCTTCCACCCTAATGATCCACACATGAAGCAGCTAATCCAGGTCTTTGGGACTGACAGAAACATCCAGACAGGTGTGTTTGAGTAGACTGGAGCTAAACTGGACCTCCAGTATTATGGATTGGAGACTCGCTGGGTAAATGTTTTATTGTGAGTCTGGGGGCTTAAAATATTGCTGTGGGCAATGGGAAGCTTGTAGTCAAAAAGCTTGAGAACCGCTGTACTAGGATCCTAACGATCATAAGCATCTGATAAATATAAGCATCTGATAAATGCCAGAATGTACATGTAAGTCTGTTAAAGCACATCTGTGCATTCTGGGGACATATTGGTAACACCCTGAGGCAGATTCTTATACATGCAAGTACAGATCCAATTTACCTAACAGGCACTGGTTAGTACAGACTAGATTTAAAGAGTAAACAGTGAGACATGACCTTCTGGTCACTAGGAAATCACTGATTGTCAATGTCCTTTACATTGTGTAATTTATCACAGTGATGTCAGTTAAAACCAAATGTTTTCCTAAAGACTTAAGATCAACTGAGATGATACTGACCAAGACAAATATGAGCTTTATGTTATTAGCCCATTTCCTGGCATTCCCTTGTAATGTTGATTCTCCTTGTATTAGCACAACAAGTGTCCAGAGGCCCAGCTCTTTTCTAAAACCACATTTCAGAGTAACAGTAGCTTTTATCTTTCTGTATAAACGACAGGAAGTCATGATCGTCCAGCAGACTGATGTTAAATCAAGTTAAATGACCACAGAGCTGCAGCTCCAACGACACATAGCAAGAAAATCACAGATGAGATCTCTTTAACATCTCAATTATTTCTCCTAGACAGCAATGAGAATAAATGGAAAGCAAATGGAAACGTTTGCTAAAGTCTCCTTTGTATCACATTTCTCATACATAGGAAAAACAGAAATCTCACGGATGTCTCCATTAGAGTTTCAGAAGAGATCTCAGTTTTAATGTTTTAATGTTTAAGGGATTGTAATGTTTTTAACGTTGCTGTCCGTCATTTAATACAATACTGAAATGACGAATATTGAATACACTTCTATTGGACAGTGTAATGCGTAATAGTAATGAGACTGTCTGTTCCAGACATTAAAGCTTATTATAGTATTATAGTGCATCATTTGAGGGGACAGCCATTTGTACTGGCGTCCTAAACCATAGTGGACATTATCTAGTGCACTCAATCAATCCCATGATGCACTGCAATAACGAGGGTGGAATCGGTGTGCACTTAATCCCGCCGAGCGAGTCCCACATTAGCAAACTTGTTAGAGCTGGTAGAGAAACACTAACCAGCAACAAACCAACTACCATGTTCAAACCTTAAAGGTAAGGTAGGCAAATCTGGCTAGCAATATTGATCTAGTTTGAAAGCATAAGACCCTCTTCAGAGCGCTCTCCAAAGTCACACCTCCAGCATATGAACACACACATAGTCCAGCATAGACAGGTCGGCCCGAATGCAATGATTGGATGAACATGTTATGATCCTGCACTGTGTTCAGTAGATATATATTTATATAATTATATTTAGGCCACTCAGTGATTGCTATTAGGATGTGAGAGACTTCCAGCCAACATAAAACAGTTTCTGTAAAAAACAAAATCACCTGCTTTGCTTTTAAGCCAGTGGAGTTTAATGTTTTAATTGAACTGTCTGTTTTTTAAATGAGTGGCTGTTTTTTGTACCATTGGGCCTTATTGCTCTCATAACAGCTCACCATGCTGTGGTCCAGCTGTAGACCTTCTGAAAAATGACTTGATGCATTTCCAGGACTAGAATTGCTGGCTGTATTAATCACTGCAGAAGTACACACCATGGAAAGCTCTATTACCGCTTGTCCACTGTGACTGATGAAGGTTAAATGAGAGATTTTGAGTAGATCAGCCGGGTGAAGTGAACCAAAAGGTGAAACAGCTGCATAAATGGGTTGATTACAATACAACCACTACGAACAATACAATGAAACTTTAAATGCAAAATGTGTTTTTATAACACTGGATAATTTATTTTAAAATGTATTTCAGGTTAGTATAATCAGGACACAATGAGAACATGACAGAACATGACTTGATTTTATCCATCTGGGATTGACTGTGAAAAGTGGACGATAGCAATGAAGGTAAATAAAGGTAAACAGAGCAGAACTGAGCAAACCTGTATCCCTACAAATAACACACACAGTGGTCCGTGTATTTAAAACAAATGTACAATGTTTTATCACATCTGATCAAATTAGACAGTGAACCAGCCAGCATAGTAAAACACACCACAAAACCACAAATATGAACATTTGTTACTGTTTCAAGTCCTCTCTTTACATATCAGAAACTTCTGACAACCCCCTTAAAATCCCCTGAAGTCTCCTCTTCAGAAATACTATTTAATCTAAGGTGGGTCTCTTCCAAAAACAAATATATTCATGAATATATAATAAATAAAATTAATAAAACCATTTTAAACATTGGCCATACGTGTATGAAGAAATAAAGAACTTCCTGGAGTTGTTTTAACAGTACACAATAATAATTTAATCAGCAGTACACTTTTAAATATATTAATCACATTTAACAGTCACACACTGAAGCTGTTTTGCTTGGAAGGCAGAGGTATCCATTTCACCAGCCTGACAGCCTGTTCTCAGAATGGAGATGGATGAGAGCTATGGGAAGTAAGATAATCTGAGGTTCATTTAGAGCAACATCGGACACTTTCTGAAGTCAGCACTCAGGAACTCTGAAAGCTTCTTCACTCTGGCATTGTTGTTTTTGTGTCTTTATATCTGTGAAGCCCCTCTTCAATCTCAGGAATGTTGGACAGCTTTTAATAGCCACCTTTAAATACTCTGAGCACATTTTAAAGTGATTCGCCGAAAGCAGTAGCTTTAAAGGTCAGAAACACAAAGTGAACAGTTTTGGCTATTGTACTTTTTTCACATGAAGTGGTCTTTGCGTCTGACATTTCAGGAATTCCTCAGTTAAGGTGTGTTGGTGTTCCTGTAGCTCAGCTGGCAGAACACAGTCTTATAAAAGCTTTTATAAAGGTTCTTCACAGCAATGCTGTAGAAGAACCATTTTTGATTCTTCAAAGAACCATTCTTTCAAAGCTTCTTAAAAGAACCATTTCTTTCTTACCTTTTTATAGTCTGAAGTAGTGGAACCTTTTTCCACTACAAAGAACCTTTTATGAAACAGAAAAGTTCTAATGTTAAAAGCCAAAAATGGTTCTTCTGTCTCGATTGTAGTGTTGGCAACATTAGTGTCTTGGTTCAATACCCAGGGAATGTGTTTCATACAGCTAATTGACACTGCCAAGTGCACACCTGTGAAAGCAGAGTTGTATTCTATAAAATCTCATTTCATACACTAGAAACTAATATCAACATTTAAGATATTAAAGAAGCATACATTGTAAACAAGAGTAAGGCTATGGATGCCTAATTTTCAGTCAGTGTAAGCTTAATGAAGAGCTTGCACAGTACCTGTTTAATACTAATTCTTAATCATCTTTTGTATTCCAGTACTATTATAGGCCCGGTGCACTTCAGTAATGTTAAGCTGGGCTGTAGGGCAAGTGTGATGTATTGAACATAATAAGTAACAGGTGTGTGGACTAGAGGAGGTGTGAGGCTTCCAGCTGTCCCTGCAGCCTCAGGTCATGTCCTCCCCATCTGCCACCCACAGCTCCCCGTGTTCCCCTGCACCTGAAGTGTGTCTGTTAGCTGCTGCCCTTGTTCTTGTAGCCAGGGGTCAGAATCTGTCTCTCTGCCCCAGTGCTGCAGATCCTCATGAGTGAGGCAGAAACCATGCTGCGCATCCAATGTGTCTCTCTGAGATGCATTTGTGAAGTCAAGAAACCATCTTCGTATGAAAATGCTTCATGGTGACATATTTTGTGAAATTAATGATTTTAAAGATTTTCTTTACACTTTTGTCTCGCAAATTGTCATAAGTGTTTCATAAGTGTTTACAGTAACAGTTTAAATTTGGCCAAAAATGAATGATAAACAAATGATAGACTTAACTAGTACAGTGTGACATTGTGCCCCAACAGCAGGGTCAAAGGTCAATGCATGTTCAATTTACTTCATCTGTTTTCCTGGAAAATAACAGTGGAAATGTTTACACAGGTGTGGGACTACAGTATACAGAAAATGATTCTTAAACACAAACACACCCTGTGAAATACTGACTGGGGTAAAAATGTCCCAGCCTCTCTTAAAATAAACCACAGATAAATATGACAATATTGTTTTAGCAACTGATCTACACATTTGTCTAGTTAATGTTCATGTTGCAAGAGTTGTTCTTGAAGATTTATTCCTGTTAGTGCTGATTTGACTCCAACTGTCATTTCTCCAGCTCATTTTTAATCATGTTTCACTGTGTTTTCTTCATTCTAATATGGGGAATTAGAGAAAATGAAGCAAGCCAGAGCATGAGCGCTACATGGAGCTAAAAAAAGTCAGAATTAAGAATTGTTTGCTTGAAAAATATCTTGCCTATTTCTTCTTTAATTTATGTTTCTTTCTTATTTATTTATTGCCAGGTTTCAGTCAATATCTCATAAACTCTGAGAGCCAGAAAGTCTTTGCTGAGGCAACATAGATTATTTAAATAAGTAGAAATCTCTTTTATTTTATCAGTAGAAGTAGTCCATATATATATATCCTGTTCCTGTTCAACATTATATGAGCATTTAACTCAAAATAGGCATTTATACAACAAAAAACTCCTATATTGCTGTTTTTGTGATGCTTCACAGAAATGACTCTTCCTGTTCATTATTTGAGTGAGATGTTTACTGCCAGAGTTAATCAGCTTATTCAGTTATTCAGTTCAATAACAGCTTCAAAAACAATCACTGCTTTAGCTTTAGGGGTTCGAGGCGTTTGTGGTATCCGGAGCAGGTCAATACCTGTCTGAACATCTACAGCCTGTTCAGATCTCTCTCTGGACTGTTTCAAGGTCATTTCCTCTCAATAAATACTGAATTAATGACCTGTTGCTCCAGAACAGAATTTGTTGCTGTCAGCCACAGGCAGGCCAGGCTGAATGAATATTTCATGTTTTGTCATGCAACGTTCTCCTGGTGTCATAAGCGTATTTCAAATGACTGTTTTTAATGAAATCGATCCAGTGAAGAAAACATCATTTCAGTCCTGACCATCAGGCGAGCCCAGCAATGTAATTACGTTCTAAGGGTATTTGTTACTGCTCCATATGACTCTCTTTAACACAGTAATTGCATTGCCTGCTTGCTCTGGCTGGGTATTTAAAGTAATGACTGTATCGGGAGCTGTTACAATGGCGCAGGTTGTGACTGATGAAATATTAGAGTGACCCCAGCAGCAGATCATCTGCAGTAAACACAGCTTTTGTTCATGTGACCATGACACTCTTACCTGCAGCATGATGTCACCAAACTCTCACTGTCTATAGACTATACAGTAGATGCATCTGTTTTATGTTCAAAATGCCTCTCTTTGTAGTTCCCACTTATAGAAGTGTCCTACATCCAATTTTAACTAAAATTGACTATAGTTTAGATAGTTTAGTTTACCCGCTGTTCCACAATTCACACACATTTACTTATCTATTTAAATAGGGACATTCCATAGACTTCTGTTGTTTTCATATATGGTTAGTTGTAAACAATAGAACCTAACCCTAAATCACACACTAACCCTAACAGAAAACCTGCATTTTTACAATTTTAAAAAACTTTATTTACTATAAGTTTGTAAAGTTATCTTTGTGGGGACTTCACATAGACATAATAAATTTTATACTGTAGAAACTGGATATTCTATCACCCAACCCTCCCCCTAAACCTAACCCTCACAGAAACGTTTTGCATTTTTACATTTTCAATAAGCATCACTCAGTAGATTTCATAATCAATTTCTCTTGCTGACAGGTCCCCACAATGTAGGTGTGTTTGACTTACCATCCTTGTGAGCATCAAATGGTGCACACATTTACACACACACACACACACATAGACATAGTAAACAGTGTGCAAGTCCTTCAGCTCATAAAGTGTGATGTGTCTCTGCAGTGTCATATGAAAATGTCTGAGCTCTGATAACATGATCATATTGATCCAGGAGCAGCTTGATCAGAGCTTTCAATTATTCAGCAGCTCTTGTGCAGGTCATGAGACATTCTCTTTCATTCTGCATTTCCATCTGTGAAAAATGTCTCTTGCATATTCAGGAACACAGATGAACTCGTTCTTTATCTCTTATGTTTCTGTTTAAAAAATAATCTCTCTTGTTCTTGGATGCCCTCAATTGTATTATAAAGTTAAAAACTACTGAATGTTTAATGTGTATCAAAGGAATGAGTGCAGTCGTCTATAAGATATCAAAGTGTGTCTGTGCATCATAAACAGTTCGTTTGATTAAGGTTTTGATTGGGGACCAAAGCTAACAGAGACAGATGTGGAGTGACACAGAATGTGTTCATACTGGGACAGTCAGATACAGACAATAAATGAGTTCGGTCTCATTTCTCATTTAAATCATTCTCTGAGCAGCCTGTAAAAGCCAGTTTCAGGCTGTATGACGGATTAAAAGCCAAACTGAATCAGTGAAAACAAAGGTTATTAAAAAAAGTCTCCTTTTTAAGGTTGTATGGTTCCATAAAGAACCTTTAACATCCACCGAAACTTTTATAAAAAAAGTTCTTTGTAGTGGATAAATGTTCTATACACTACATAAAGGTAAGAAAGTAGAGGTTCTTTTAAGAACTTTGACTGAATGGTTCTTTAAGAACCAAACATGGTTCTTCTATGGCTGTGAACAATCCTAACATGCATTTTCACAGTTTGGATTATGTGGTGTCACCAGTTCAAGTTCAACACTGCCCTCTGCTGGTTTCTGTTGTGCATGGCTTTAATAAACAATAACAAGTTTAACCACCGATAAAAAAAATTAAAAACATTTTAAATAATATTGAGTAGCCCAGCCAAGTCAGCTGTTGTTATATACAACATTTATGAATCTATACAATTTCTTTGTAGTTGAGAACACTGCAAATGGAATCTGTTTAAGACTGTAGGTAAGTCAAGTCTTAGTTAAATTTGAGTCATTTAGTTAAGTTTGATTAGTTAAGATGGTATATTATGCAGTTCAGCACATCTCCAACACCCATATCTGTGAAATATTTCATGAGCATAAGCCTGATTATATTTTATACATAACACTGAACAAGAGCATAACCACATTAGTTTCTTTATTTCTGTTTGCAGTTGGCAAATATTTTAAATGTATTATGTAATTTACATAATTTAGTTATACGGGTTTTTAAATGTAAAAATATTAATGTGTGTTTAATTTTAGGATTTAAAAGTCTGTGCCGCTCTGATTTGCCCAGAGGAAAATGAAGGCCCAGTTTTCACACTGGTCTCACTCTCAGTTCTGCAGGTGTCCAGACTAAAGAGTCATATTGTTCATACGTAAAGTGTAGAAGTGAATGGTGAGCTGTAGGGAGGCTCAGCTGTTCCACTGTTTCTGTGGGTTCACACTGTGTCTGTCACCTCTGGCTAAAACACCCTGTCCTGCTATCACTGAACTGAGTGGGTGGAGCTGTTCTGGAGGTGGTGCTGTCTGGAGGTGGGGTGGACCATCAGCTCCAACTCAAACATCCTGTTGACTGTGACACCCTTTTATTTCCCCCGCTGACTGTTTGTCAGCTTTGGCCCATTCACTGATCGTACAGTCATCTCTCATTTATGTGTGACTGTCTGAATCGCTGCATCTGTTTAGTGTGAATGTGCTGAAAATCTAAACGGACAGACTATTGTTCCATGTGCCAGTTCACTGGGAGCCACTGAGCAAGACGCATCCAACACGTCACAGTCTGATAAAGGCACCTGCTCCAGTGAGCTCCTGAGCTGACTGGATGAGAATGAAAAGCTTTAGCCTGGAGGAAAACATGAAACATTTGTGAATGTGTCTTGTGTTACTGTCTCGTCTTTTGGCCTGATTCTTAGTTAACACACAAGACTGACACGTCTAGTCCTGTATGACTGAAACAGATCAGATGTAGCGGTCACACTCGGTTTACACTCAGTGTATCATCAAGAGTGTCAGAAACCTCTGAGGGTGGAAACACTGAATATGTAAAGTAAAATATTACAGTCAGCTGGAAGCTGCAGTTTGAGTGTGGTGTTGAGTTGCACTCCTGTGATATCTGACATTGAGGCAGTGCTAATGTATCAGGAAGGAAAGTGATGTTTTATTGTGTTAGATTCACAGGAACACAGCCTTTGTTTACTGATGTGTGTGTCCGTGTGTTTTCCTGTAGCTCAGTGGTGGAGCATTGTCTAAGCAGTGCAAGAACTTGTGGGTTTGATTCCCAAGGAGCACATATACGAAGAAGATGTTTAACTTAAATATGAGATGTAACCTTAAAAAGTTCAATTAACATTACTGCAAGAATGTTTTTTCATAACTTTGAGAGAACTTTCAGGGAACATCAGGCAGCGTTCTGAGAACATTCTCTGTTAGCTGATCTAAGCTGGTAGTTTATAGTCATTAGCTGGACATGATGGTTGATCAGCTCATTTCTCTTAATTGGAAAATGGCAAATGCTTCCTTGTAGTACAAATCTGTCAGGGTTCCATTAGAGATGATACTACCCATTGAAAATGAATACACTAGATGGTCAAGTACATAGTGCACAGTGTGAGTGGACAGAACTACAGTTGAATGATAGTTAGGTGAACACTTTTTCAACACTTTCATTAAGAACTGTCCTGCTTGTTGTCAGTTAATTGAAAGTATTGTTCTAATTTTGGAACAAAATCAATTTTGTTGTACTGTTGCTTTGTTTAATATAAGTCACAATGCATAGTTTAAATTTAGCAGCTAGACCTTTGATGACAAGCATTACATGTTGGTTGTATTACATGATTAGATGTTTGGACGTTATTGCTCTGTATGTTTTTGTCATCATTAGGTTTTCGGTATAATCAAATAGGTTGTAAATTATACACATATAGTAGAACTTGCAAAAAATACTGAGGATACATTCTGTGCAAAACTGTAATAGATTTTCAGCTCCAAAGCTTCCTTATATCTTCTCACTATGTTTGCTCTCTCTTTCCCTCTGTTTCTGTTATACATGAGAAACCAAGAATCCAATTAATATTTCAGTGTGTTTTTTCAGCTCTACACAGCACATCAGGAAGCAGCTTGTTGGTGCTTGTTTCTCAGTCCATTCTGAAATTCAGGGTAGAAGAACAGAAGAACAGTGTTGAGGTCTGACAATGTGTAGCAACAGGAAAGCTGAGACATGTTCTGTAAAGACAGTGAGAAGATCTGTGTGCTGATCTGAGATGTTTCTCCTGAGTGTGTGATGAGAATATATTATCCAGTCAACAGAGAAGATCACAGTCCATCCAAGATTTTCTTCTGGTTATATTGTGTTTCACTCTGATATTCACCACATCACAGAATCAAAACGCTGTTTTAAACACTGATGATGTCATTTATTTAGGACCGGATGATAGACATCACATATATCAAAAGTGTGTATGATCTCACACACACACTTCACTGTGTGTCTCTGGTTCTGGTGTTGTGTGTTATACTGAGATACACTGAACCATGACGCACCATCTGTCTCCTGTGGATCTGGAGTGAGCAGGAACCAAGCAGTGTGTGACAAGTGTTTTCCAGCAGCTTGTATGTGCAGACCTCAGCAAACTGCAGGAGGATCTACTAACAGACATTCATCACCTCACCTCTGTCAGTTTGACCCTGCACAGGTAAATGTGCATTTTGACTAATTAGTAAAACTACAACTAATTATTAACTATAACTATACTAATTATTACAAACTATAAGTAAAATAATCAGTTAGCTAGAAATAAGTTCAAGTTTAATGCTGTATTTTCAGTTACCAGTAACATTTGCATTTAAACTTATATTTTATTTTTGCTCATGCACTGTAAGGCCATTGGCATATACTAAAGCAGAGGTGTGTTATGATCATATATCAGCACAAGGCTGCAGGTAATCAATCACTGCTGATATACTGCAGAGGTTGAGCAGAAAGCCCTTATACAGAGATTGTTTGGGTGTGTTTTATGCAAATGACTAACGGTGACAAGCACTTTCTCCTTCCTGAATGCTTTTATTCACACTTTTATTTATTTCAGTAATCCCAGGTAAGAGTTGTGCGTATTTCGTGTAAAATATAGCGATGATGAGAAGTAGAGGGTGGAAGAATGATTCAGTGTGAGCTTCCTGTATTATGCTGAAGTGCTCAACTACTTCTTGCAGTCCTTTAAGTTTCCCTAAAATGTCCCTAACTAACAATTTTAGCTAACAGTTTTAAATGTGTTTCCCTAACGTTTCCATTAGGTAACAGAAAGTTAAAAATGTCATTTTAAAAAAGTTAAAGGAACAATCAAAATGTGTTGTTATTTTAGACGTTGCATTACCATTTTTGCTTGGTTATAGGAACATTATTACATTTTTTAACTTCTGTAACTTTTTAAAACGTTCCACTAACAAATTCAGAATAACATTTTGATATATGATACTTAACATTCTACTAACGTTACTGCAAAACCCTTTAGATCATTTAGAGAGAACTTTGTTCTGTGTTAGCTGTAGAGGTCGGGTATGGTGTTCGCTGTAATTGTTAACATACACAATATCTGTGTTTTCAGCAGCCCATAAATAAATGTGGAGATTAAATTGGCTGTTTATAATAAGCAGAGCAGGAGGTTTCTGAGCTGAATATCTGGCTGGCCTTTCAGTGCTGTGGGTCACATGCCAGTTTCTGCTCCACACCCCCACCAGTGAGCTGCCCAAGTCAAAATGCTTAAAGACCCAAATGATAATGATATAAAACATCTAAAAAAGATTTGTTTATATACATTAACCCTTGCAGCGTTTTTTGGGATGTGTATAGTTTTGACCCCTCTGATGCACAGTGTTTTGTGTAATAGTTTTGCAAGAATAGTTTTGTACATTTCTTGAGGTTTGCCTACAAATTCATGGTAAATGCATATATGTGTGTGTGTGTGTGTGTGTGTGTAATGTGTATATATATATATATATATGTGTGTGTGTGTGTGTGTGTTTATATATATATATATATATATATATATCCATTTAGAGTGATAAAGAAGAGAAATTAAAAACATGCACTGTGTTACAGCTTAATGTGATGTTGATGTTGGGCACATTTGTGGACTGTATTCATATTGTATTCGTGATGTTCTGATGGTAATGTAATGTTTAATCAGTCCTGTCTGATTAAGTCGTTCTCGGATCAGTTTGTTTGGCGGAGGAAGATCCGCTTGTCGCTCCTCAGTCTCCATCCTGATAAAGTAACTTCATGAGCAGTTTTAGTCACTGCAGCACGTCATTATTAATAAACTTAATCGTGCATGCATGTAAATATGTATTTGTATTGTGTTGTATCTGAGAGGCACGTTTATGTGCGCGTATCAACATGCTTATCATCTCACATGTATTAAAAACAAGACGGGGAATTGTTACGACTGCTACCTGCCTCTTCATGTAAATGTCGCAATGTCAAAAGGTTTGTTAGGTAGTTTATCATGTGACTGTTTTTATATTAAAATAGAAATATAAAGGCACGGTTTGGGTTTCTTCAATACAGAGTTTAGTTATAGGTGCAGTAGATGTGTTCAGCCGGAGGGGCGGGGCTGTCTCCTCCTCTGAGGGATGCTGAGCGCATCTCCCAGCATCTTCACAGCATCTCCCAGCATCTTCACAGCATCTTCACAGCATCTTCACAGCATCTTCACAGCATCTTCAGTCCCGCAGCTCTCAGTCTGTAAAGGATGAGGATTTGTCAATATACTCTTTATTTCGCTACCACAGCGTGCTTATGGAGTGGTGAGTCGGATAAAAGGCTGTGAAACAGCTCACATGTCAGCGTCACTGTGTTATTCTCTCCTGTCTTTATTCATCTGACATTATTTGAAGTTGAACCGTGTAACAGTGTCGGCTCACTTGTAAGGTGATTTTGTTGCATGTCTGCATGTTTGGTTTGCAATATTTGCACTGTGACATTGAATGAAAATTGATGTTTACGTGTGTGCCAAACCTGATGGTTCGTGTTATTCTAGCAGGATTGTGAAATAAAAAGAGCTTTACATTTCAAATCTTCGTCTATTTTCAGCTTTAAGTTTGTCTTTTGGGTCCCCATTGTATTTTTTAATAATGTGCTCTGGATCTGTAAATGTATCGTTTTTAAGTCCCTGGCTTTAATCATGATTTGATCAGGTTTATGTTTTCATAATAGTTTATTCGTTTCTCAGAAGATCTTTGACTACACAGCGTTTCTTTTCATCGTTCTGGCATCAGTGTGCTGAGTAAATGTCATGCGAGATTACACTGGCCGCTTTGTGTACAGTGTTGTGTCTGATTCTGGCAGGAAAGCCCAGAAACTCGTGTTTCTTTCTGTGACGCTCATCAACCAAAGATCTCATTCTGAACAGAGTAAAAGCCTGATATCATCTAGAGGATGGTCTGGGTGCTGGAATTAGATTATGAATGGATATGATCTCAAGGGAATTAGACTGAGAGAAAGATGAGAAAGGGAGTAATTGAACTTTGGAAAAGATCCCAGAGTTATCTAAGCTGTGTGGTTTTAACTCATGTAAAGTTCTAACGTCTTTAAAGGGATAGTTCTCCCAAATTCATCAAATTCATCATTTACTCACCCTCATTTCATTCCAAACCTGTATGACATTTTTGCTTCTGAGGAACACAGAAGATACATTGGTAATCAAACAACAATGGCACCCATTAACTTCCAATGTATGGACACAAAATATTTTTAAAAATATCTTCCTTTGTGTAAGCCATACCCTGCTAACAATTTTAGATTGTAGGAACGTTTCAGTGAACGTTTAATGTTTTCAACAAAAACATTAAAAATGTTTTTAAAGTTCTAGGAATGTTTTTTAGACATTGTCAAACTTATTGCTGGGTTATAGGAACGTTTTTCAAACATTTTATTCTGTGACATTTTTTAAATGTTCCACTAACAATAACATTTCTGATGCATATGATATATAACATTAAAGGAATGTTCCACTAACGTTACTGCAGGAACTTTTTAGGAGGTGAATTTTAGGAGAACTTTCTAGAATTTTCTAGGAGAACTTTAGTGAACATTAGCCAACGTTCTCTGAACGTTCCCTGTTAGTTGGGTATAGGTTTAGAATGACATTAGGGTACATAAATGATGTAAAAATGTTTATTTTCGGGTGAACTACCCCTTTAACATAAAATGTTCACGACAACAAAGTTTTCTGATGTAATCTATCATAATTTATAACAGAAATACTGTCAGGAGGTCAAGGAGGTAATGAGCCCTTAAGGCTGAACGCAGTACTGTACGTCAGACTGGTGAAGGTTTCATCTCTGAAACCCAGCAGAAAAGCTCTGATGAGGCTTTAGATCAATAGATGTGCATCCAAATGAGCTGGAGCAGCTGCCTCTGTTGATTTACAAGCATTCTCCTGAATATCTCATTCAGTCCCATTCCAGAGTTACTCTGCTAGCAGTTACTGTAACATCTGAGAGTTACTGTCTGTCTGCTGTGCTGTGGGCATTAAAACAGGGCAGGCGATTTGTTCCAGAAACATTTTTTGTTATGCTAGTTGAAAGTCTCTTCACATCCTGATCACCAAGTGATATAAATCTATTTATAGATATTTATATCTTCTGTGGAAGGCACAGGACCATACATTGTTCATCCAATCATTGCATTCCATCCGGACAAGTAAGGACAAGTAGCTTGTGTATGTATGTGTTCATGTGTTGAGGGGGTGTGGCTTTGGAGAGCACTCTGAAGGGAGCGTGGGATCTTATGATTTCAAAATCTTGCTATTGCTCTCTGAAATTGCCCACCTTTGCTTTAACATTCTCACTGTTTATTCTGTTGCAGTGTCACTTCAGGGAGAACATCAGAGAAGACTGTACAGAGATCTGATGAAAGACTACAATCCGCTGGAGAGACCTGTCTTTAACGACACACACTCCCTCACTGTGTATTTCAGCTTCAGTCTCATGCAGATCATGGATGTGGTACGTTGGTGGTCTCAATTTATCAAGACTTTCAGAGAAATGTGCTTTATGCTTATTCAGAAAGTTTTCAACTATCCGCTAATATCCACTGAAAATAGACTGAGAAAGTGTCACCATCATCCCAGTCAGTTTGCTCCATCATCAGGTTATTCATTGTTTCTGTACACTCACATCAGCACACTTTCATGAAAAATCTTGCCTTACTAATTGATACTTCTCTTGTAAGAGCTTGTGATGTCATGGAAGTGGTTCTTCATAGCCTTACACTGTTGTATTTTTCCATCTGCAGGACGAGAAGAATCAAGTTCTTACAACCAACATCTGGTTACAGCTGGTAAAACCAGTAACTCTTGCTTTACTGAACACCAAAATCATGATTTTGTTCATAAAAACCATAGATTAAATCCTCTTCTTAATAATTATTTTTTGTCACTGATCCATAAATAAAGGATCATTAACACTCCAGCGATTGTGTTAGTTCATTAACAGTGTGTTTGTGTTTGTTCAGTACTGGTATGATTATTATCTTCAGTGGAACGTCTCAGAGTATCCCGGCGTTATGAGTGTAAGATTCCCGGACAGCCAAATCTGGAAGCCAGACATCCTGCTGTATAACAGGTTAGTAGAAATGACCATCACACCTAGAATTGCTTCTAATCACTTCTGTATCATTAAGTTAACAAATGTTGCAGAGAAACCCAGACAAAGCTCTTCAAGACTACAGGAGGTTTGTGGAGGATTTCTAAGGAAAGAGTAAATTGCCTGGAAAAAGTGCTGGTGTCTCAGAGAACGGACACTGAGTTTGCACTACTCTATGATAAGCACAAGAGTTTGACCTCATTTGTTTGTGTCTGCTGGGATGCAACACAACTGATTATACTGCAGTGCTACTGTATTTTCATTTACTTTTACTATTTAGCTCTTGAGATTCATATGGAGAAATGCACTTAGTCATAAATAACCGTATATAATGGGAATCTGACACCCAGTGCTTACTCAGCAGCGCCAAACTCATTCTTTAATTAAATGTATTTAAGTTGTACTGGACTCTATAGAAGTGTTTCTAGGTGGTTCTCAAGGTTGATACATTATTCTGTTTCTGTTTAGTTAAAAAACATTCTTGTGTTTCATGCAGTGCTGATGAGAGATTTGATGCCACCTTCCACACAAATGTTCTGGTGAACTCCTCTGGGGCCTGCCAGTACCTGCCACCAGGTTCAGTAGATAAACAGTTGATTAAAATGATGTATATATGATGTCTGAACTCACATTATTTCTTGCTTTCATCTCTGTTAGCCTATACTCCTCTGAACAGCTCTAGAATTACGGCATATGTTACTGTCCCCTCACAAAAATTAATCATGTTTTTATTACAGTGAAAGTGTAGTAACCATGTTTTATGGCAGATTGAGTTGTATTTACCACATTTTTACTACTAATACCATGGTGAGACTATGGTTGCTGTAGCAAACCCACAGTTTATTTGTGATTATCATGATTATCATGTACAATTCATACCGCTGTCGTATCAGAATAAGAGACGTGGCATGTTTGCCTGAGCAACCATCTCCAGCACCGAGCCATTGACTTTCTCCTGCTTTCCTGCAGTGCCCAGCTGAACGGAGCTCTGTGTCCAGATAAATTCATGATTCATGAATTCATAAATTCATTTGATTCATGAGCAGACGTGCCCCTGCCAGTCAGTTTGCACTCAGTTCTTCCTGACGAAAAAAGAGATTGCCTTCTCTTGAACTTCCATAAAGCTTCATCAGACGTCTGGTGATGCTTTACGGCAGAAGAGAGCAATGAAACATGCAGGGAAGGTGATATATTAGGACATTACCTGAGCGATCAGCTGTCTGACCTAAATTACTGTTTTTAACATATGTCCTTACAGCACAGCAGACATCCCATAATACAATCCTACATAATGTAGGTTTGTTTTCTTCACTATTGTGTTTATAAAATTGTTTTTACTTGTTTACTCTTATTACATTTTTTATGCTCTTATTTTCTTACATTTTACATGAGATTTGATGTGATATGGTTTTATAATCTCGGCCATAGTTAAACATTAAAGGTAGGGTAGACAACTTCAGAGAGGCTAGCAATAGCAACATGCAGTCTGTCCACTGCCATCTCAGTTTGAAACATAAAACTGCAGGAAGTTGTATGTAGTTTTCCGCTGTATGTAGTTTTCTTTACATAAGCATGTAAGCCAGATGAATCCAAATTGACATTTATTGGGAAATCGGACCCAACAGCTCAAATTATGAATCATTATTATAAACTTATCGTTGTGATTCAGGGTAAGGTAGGGAGATTGTGTTGAACACTGATCTGTCATGTACTTGCTCAATAACTGATTTTTGTTCATTTTTAATTAAAAAAGTTACGAATTGCTGCTTTAATGAGATGCTCAAATATTAGAATTGGTGTAATTGTTGGTATTGTCATAAAGTCTTCTCAAATGTATTACAGTACAGAATATTGCTGTATGTTTTGTTATTTAATGATCTTTACATTCTGTTGTGTAACTTCTATTATCGTTCACTGAATATGTTTACAGGGATCTTCAAAAGCACCTGCCACATCGACGTTCGCTGGTTCCCCTTTGATAGTCAGAGGTGTGATCTGAAGTTTGGCTCATGGACATATGGTGGGTGGTCTCTGGACCTGCAGATGATCGAGGCTGACATCACTGGATATATCGCTAATGGAGAGTGGGACCTCGTGGGTGGGTCTTAAAATTTAGGCAATAAAAAAATAATTCATTTCAGTCTGATGTACCACAAAGTGTATGTGAAAAATGTCTTTTCATTAACCCAGGCCCATTAGAAACCTTCACCGCTGAGCTGACGTTTTTTTTTTATATTTTTTTTTCATATTCCCTGTTGCACAAAACATGTTTTGAGAAACATATGCTGATTTGTACTCGATTCAATTAAGAAATCTATTGGAGTGAGTACAGTGTATACATTTTGTCAATTAAATGCAGAAGAACAGTACAGAAGGAAAGTCAATTATGAAAAAATTATTTATTTTCATTTGTATCATGCATTGATTTCATAATGGTGCTGCAGAGGTTCCAGGTCGAAGGAATGAGAAGTTCTATGACTGCTGTAAGGAACCGTACCCAGATGTGACCTTCACCGTGGTGATGCGCAGACGCACACTGTATTATGGTCTGAATCTTCTCATCCCCTGCGTTCTCATCTCCACTCTGGCCCTGCTGGTCTTCCTGCTGCCCGCTGACTCAGGCGAGAAGATCTCTCTCGGTGAGTGGACCTGTGTTTGTCATCATCATGCTCTCAGCTTCTGGATTTCAGGAGCCATTTCATCATCAGCTGCATCAGCACAGTGCATGGAGGTTCAGCACAGCCATTTTAAAGACCTCTTGTCTCCATCATCTTAATTTGATGAATTGATTGATAATAACACCCTGAATATATGTAAACCGTATATGAAACCATTAATGAAGATAATTGTATTGTGCTGCCAGATTTTTACCTTTTTCATTTGCAGCCTTACTGAGCATGACCAAAACGTTATGTGGCATTTACATAAACAAACCACGCCCCTCATCTTCCATTGGTCACACAAGCAGGCGGGTTTACGATGCTGTAAAAGACAGATAAATGTTTTGATTCAATCTACAGTGTTCACAACCAGCCTATGAATTATTTACTCACACCAGTTTCTGCATATTAAAGGTAGGGTAGGCAATTTCAGAGTGGCTAGCAAGCTAGCTTTGAAAGCAAAAGATCCCGCCCTCCCTTCAGAGCGTCTCCAAAGCCACACCTTCTTCATCACATGAACAGTTTGACATGCAAGCAGGACATCCTATCATTGCATTCAGGCTGAATTCAATGATTGGACAAACATTTTATGGTCCTGTGCCTTCCACAGAAGATATATTTATGTAAATACATTTAGACCACTTTACTTAATGAATGCTATCAGAATGTGAAGAGCCTTTCAACCAGCAAAAAAATGTTTCTTGAAAAAAATCACCTACCCTGCCTTTAAGCTGGATAGGAGAAAGTATTTTTTATTGGAAAGTTTACAGTCATCACCTATAATAGGTTGTATTGTGGGAAATAAACCTAACCGGCCTCCCTCCAGCCCTCCCATTTCCAGAAGTGCATAAATGTCACTTTTGCCATTTGGAAATATATTAAACTGAGCTCTCACATCAGTGCACCTGTCTGTTCTTATGTGCTGACTCAGTTAAATATAAACATTTCAAAACACGCCATATGAAATTCACTTCGACACAATGTGCTCAAACAAACAATTCACACAGACATTTCCTTAAGCCGCTGGAAGTGACGTGCAGTGAGATGAATGTCTTGCCAAAGATTCTGTCAGTGATGAATGAGGCAGAGAGCTCTGAAGGCTAAACGCCTCTGTTTTCTCCGGCTCTCTGGATTTACAGGCTGCGGCCCGAGTTCCAAATGCTTGGATGAGACTGAAGCACAAATCACAGCAGGGCACAATTTATTGTTTCATTTAGTCGTTCCTAAATTGTATTAGTGGGACGGGCTGCCAGCGGTTGAAGATCGATTCTTTAAATAACAGGGCTTAACTAACTGTGTCTGATGCATTCAGGTTAAATGCTGCTTCTCATTTTCTTAAGTAATTAGGGCACTGGCTTTTGTAGTCAATAAAGGTTCAAGCCCAGCTAATAATTGTAGGTTGTAAGAAAATGTCCCTAATGTTTCAGGTAACAACAAACATTAAAAATGTTATTTTCAATGTTCTAGCAATGTTCAAAACGTCCAGTTTTTAAACGTCAAATTAACATTATTGTTTGGTTATAACAAGGTTATTCAGTTTAATTTTAAACTTTCCACTAACAAGTTAAGAATAACATTTTTGATATATATGATAAATAATTTTCAGAAAAGTTCTACCAACATTTTTTGATAACTTTTAGAGAACTTTGGAGAACGTTCTGAGGACATTCCCTGTTAGCTGTTAGTCTTTGTAATTATACAAAGATATAAGCAACTGCAGCAAATATAACAGAAGCCTGTGTGGTACTGTACGTACTGTACAGTGGAGGGCTGTGATTGGCTGGCACATGTATGTCTATTATGTGTGTCTATTCTAATGTTTCTGGGAGTAATCATGGTTCTTGTTTTTTTTGCTCAGGGATCACGGTCCTGCTCTCACTGACAGTTTTCATGCTTTTGGTAGCAGAAATCATGCCTGCCACATCAGACTCTGTGCCTTTAATTGGTAAGTTAAGCCTGTAGTGATGTCTTCTCCTCTGTCAGTGCGTCTTGTCTGCAGTATGTTAATTGTGTATTTATGTGTGATCAGCTCAGTATTTCGCCACCACTATGGTGATTGTTGGGCTGTCGGTCATCGCCACAGTCTGGGTCCTGCAGTATCATTACCATGATCCTGACGGAGGCAAGATGCCGACATGGGTAAACTCTTATTTCTACTGAACATGTAAACTGATCCTGCTGAATTTACATTGACCGCACACTGTTAATCACTGTAACATTTGCTTCTCAGCAGATGTGAGTTGATTTAAAACAGCCAAAGTCAAAATGTTAAAAGTGTGCTGTATGTAGCTGATAAACTGCATTACAGAGTCCCTTCTGAACGGCTTGTGTACTGCACAGACACTGTAGCAAGTATGCTGGTAACCAAACAACACCCATTGACTTCCATTGTACAGACACAAAACCACTGAGCCATTTCTCAGAACATGTTTGTTTGTGTTCCACACAACAGAAAAAGTCATTGATTTTTTTTTTTTTTAAATTATGGAAATTTGTATATTTTTGAAGAAATGTCTCATTGTTTGGTGTCTTTACAATGGATGTTAGTGTGTGCCACTGTTGTTTGGTTACCAATATACTTCAAAATATCTTTTTGGTGGAAGAATTTTCATTTTTGGGTGAACTATCAGTTTAATTCTGCTGCTGGGTTTACAGTGTAGTACTGTGATCTCTATCTGTTTATCTGGTAAAAGAATCTCTTTTAACAGAAGTCCAGTTTGTTGTTTTTGACTGATTTATTTGGCTCTCAGACGCGTGTGGTGCTGTTGAACTGGTGTGCGTGGTTCCTCAGGATGAAGAGACCCGGTGAGGACAGGGTTCGATTGGCCTGTCACAACAAGCAGCCACGCGGCAGTCTGACTAGTGTGGATCTGAACATCAGCACCGCAGCGGCACAATCTGCCAATGGTAACCTGCTGTACATTGGCTTTCGTGGAATGGACACGATTCACTATGCCCCCTCGCCTGACTCCGGGGTGATCTGCAGCCGGATCATCGGCACGGGTGAGGAGGATATACTGCTGCCCGGGGCACAGGCATCCTCTGTAAGCAGTGCGCCCGGAGACTCTGAGCTGTCCAAAATCCTGGATGAGGTTCGGTACATAGCCAAACGTTTCCGGGACCAGGACGAGGGAGAGACGGTTTGTAACGAGTGGAAGTTTGCTGCATCCGTCATCGATCGTCTCTGTCTCATGGCATTTTCCCTGTTCACCATCCTCTGCACTATTGGGATCTTAATGTCGGCTCCTAACTTCATTGAGGCCATATCGAAAGATTTCTTCACCTGAGGACTTTTCACATAAATAGATAGCCTTTTAAAGGGATAGTTCACTCCAAACTAAAAACTGTCATCTTTTACTCACCCTCATGCTGTTTATAAGAATTTATGACATTCTGTGGAACACAAGAGGAGAAATTATAAAGAATTGTAATGCTCGCCCTTTTCAATCTATTAGAGAGAGACACTGAAGTGAGTAAACATTGACAGAATTTAAATTTTAGAGTGATCTGTTTCTTGAAGTTTAACATATCATCAATAGACAACTCTCGAAATTGTTGTGGAGAGGTCAGATTAAATTTAATTTAAGATGAAATGTATTTTTCGATGTACTTGTTCTTATCCCATCTTTAAGGTAGGGTAGACGATTTCAGAAAGGCTAGCAAAAGAAGGCAAGCTTTGAAAACAAAAGATCCCACCCTGCCCGCAGAGCATCTCCAAAGCCACGCCTCCTCCAACACATGAACACATACAGAGTTTGACAGGCAAGAAGGACATCCTATCATTACATTCGGACTGAATGCAATGATTGAATGAACTTTTTATGGTCCTGCATCTTCCAAAGAAGATATAAATATATATAAATATATTTAGACCACTTACTGATTGCTGTCAGGATGTAAAGAGACTTTAAACCTCCACAATAAAAAAAACTTTCTGGAAAAAAAATCACCTACCCTGCCTTTAATATGCAGAGACTTCATCTGTAGTTGTTTGCATGTTGATAAAGGGAAAACACTGGCTATCTAAACCCTGAATGAACATCCTGACCAGCTCAGCATTGCTTCATACAGCGGTCTGAGTTTGGGGACGGGACCGTTACTCTGAATGGACACAGTTTGGTGATGCTAATGTTACATAAATGAAACATTTCAGCTTTATTTTAGAGCTCTCAGCATATCTGAGCGTAGTTTTAGTGAGTGTATGTAGTGTAATTGTCATTTTTTAAACTGATCAGTTAAATTGACAGGAAAGTAGTAACATGGATGCAAGTTTTTTTCCAGTTTAGCCTGTCAAACTCAAATTGAATTGTTGCCCATTAATTTAGTGAAGAATTTTCACTTGTAATAAATCAGTCATGTGATGTCATGAAGGTGGAGATTCAGGCCATTTCTTCTTCCGAATATTGCTGTATTATACAAAATAAACATATTTTTGTAGAACACAAATGTTTGGACTCACTTTCTTATATGTAATCATACACATGGTGTTCTTTCTGGTTCTATAGCAAACAAATGTTTTTAAGTTACTATTATGAGGAATGAAATCACAACAAACATTGAATGAGATTACAACAAACAGGCCCACAATACATTTGGACATGAGAATGAAAGATGAAGAATTAAAGAATAAAAGATGCGGTAGATAGTGAGAAATGCTGAACGTGTTTCTGTGTATCCTGTTTATTCCGCAAGGGGCGCTCAAGTGTCGCAAACTTTCAGCCGCGTTCAAATATCGCAACGTTTTCTGTTTTAGTGGATAAATTTGTATGCTACGAAGGATAACATTTAATCTTAATCATTTAATTTATTCCTGCCTGATATATGAATGAAAAATCACCCGCAGCGATATCTGTAAAATGATACGGTAATCTAGTTCATCTGCAGTAATCACACACGGCTGTGATTGGTCCAAACGTGTTCTTAAGTTTAGAAAAGTAACGGTTATCACATGGGACAGCCCTTACTGCTCATCACAGCCGGAAAACGAAACTGATCATTGTGACCATTTATATGAAGATTCACCGTGAAGAATTAAAATATGAAAATGGTTATTTAAACCATTATTTAAATCTAATATAAACCATAATGTCTAACCTTTATTCATATATTATATTATTTATTGGGTTAATGTAATATATATATATATATATTTATTTATTTAATATATATATTATACATTAACCCACAATGGTCCCAGATAGTTTATAAATGATAAAATGATATAATGGTTTATATAAATCGTGATACAGCATAATAATACATCATTAAAAAGCATCAACCGGGGCTTTTATTTTGTCGGTGACGTGTTCACGCTGAGCGGAAGTGACGTGCTCTGTCAGTCCTGTGAGAGAGTGAGTTGAGTCCTTCATTAACCTCATCATGTCTGAGTCTTTACTGCGCTGGACTGTGGACAAATTAAACAACAGTTTCGGACTGCAGGCGAGCGATGACATTGTGCAGTAAGTACATTTTAATTCACTCTTTATGGTGAACTGTCCGCAAGCTGTGTGTTGTCAGCTGTGCAAACATCAGATAAATAGCTAACATGACAGAGACCTTCAAAATAACAAGACTGCCCGTGTGAAAAGTCGTCATTTACTCTGTGCCGGCCTCAACTATACGTTTCTTGAACGTAATACCACGGTAACATCATGTTTTACCTGTAAACATCATGCTACATCAATGTGGTAGTCATTTATTATCGTGGCATATATCAAAGTACAATAGTACTATCAAACTAACCTTGTGAGTGTGAGGAAAACAGTATTATTCCATTTCTCATATATAGTAATCTCATAAGTTGACTATGAGGCTAACATTTATCCTGCTCAGGTATGATAGCTATGGGCCTCTTTCATAGTATTAAACCTAAAACCAATAAACAGAATATAATCACGCATGTGTACGTGTACTGTGTGCATTCTGCAGGATTCAAGTGAGTCTGGTGTAAGAATGACACGCACCGGTTTGTTTCAGGTACATCATCTCCATTGAACACGCTGATGAAATTGTGGAGTATGTTGAAGATCTCTTACAAGGCACAGAAGGAAGGAAGAAGGAATTCATAGAGGAGCTGGTGCAGAGATGGCAGAGATGCCGGACACCAGCACCTGATGTTCCAGACATTGTCCTGCAGAAGGAGGCGGTGACGGGTGAATATAGACTCATGTTGATATGAATATACATTAATTCAGTATCATTGAAGCAAAATTACATTAAATCTGTGTTGCAGAAGGCCTGGATATGACACCCAAAGACACCCAGAAGAAATCAAAACGAAAGGGCAGAAACAAGCAGGAGATCGTAACTTTCTTTCAGCCAGAAGCAGAACCAGTGAGAACCCCTATAGACCTGATGAAGGTATGACAGCCTGTTTACAACACCCTAAACTCTTACTGAGTCCAGCTGGACTTACACAGATCTTCATCTTCATCAGGCTCAGGAGAGCAGCAGCTCAGCCTCAGTGAAGAAGAAGAAGAACAGGTTTGTGAATCTGTATTCCAAAGAGGGTGGAGATAAACTGGCTGTTCTGCTCCCAGGCCGTCAGTCCTGTGACTGTCTGGCTCAGAAACACAAACTCATCAACAACTGTTTGAGCTGCGGTCGTATCGTGTGTGAGCAGGAGGGATCCGGCCCTTGTTTATTCTGCGGCAGTCTGGTGAGTTTCCACCTCTGGCCCTTTAAAATCACTGTGTGCGTTATCGCTGTGTGCTACTGTTATAGCAAAATAGCACAGAACATATATAAATATATTTACACCACTAGCATAACAAAAATGTTTCTGGAAAAATTGCCTGCCCTGCTTTAATTCTGCACATTGACTAGAAAGTGGTAGTTCACTCTTCTGCCTGGACCAAAATCTAAGACCCAAAGGTTGAAAACATTTCCAGGTCATGTTATGTTTTTCTGTTGTTATGTAAGATCAACAAAAAATTGTGACTGAATTTTGCATTGTGACTGTTAACAGCCAGATACAGACTGCTGTTTAAAATGTTATGATAAAGTCTTCTCACAATCTTTCACACGATTCAGGTCTGTACTAATGAGGAACAAGAAATACTGCAGCGAGACTCCAACAAAAGTCAAAAGCTTCGTAAAAAACTTATGGGAGGTGAGCGGAGCTTTGTGTGTTTCTTTCCCTGATTTAAGATAGCATATAAGATTTAAGATTAGCCTATAAAGCATCCATACAGTTAGTGTGGGTTTCATGTTTCTGATTGGTTGTCACAGATCATGTGACCCCAGACGGATCAGAGCGGGAGTTTCTGCCTCACCAAGAAGCTAGAATGAAGACAGGTCTGGAGAAAGCGGTTCAGCATAAAGACAAACTCCTGGAGTTTGACAAGAACAGGTCTGTCTGGTGTCAGTCTGTTTATCTGTTCACTAGTTATAAACCAGTCTTGTACTTAACCCCTTTGGACTGCTCAGTACCCGTTTGATGACCCGATTTGTTTCACAAATAATGGCAGTGGCTTTGAGAAAACTGCAATGTCCAGTCTGATTGGCTGGCTTTAAAAACTGCAGCTGTGTGCACATGAACCTGGCTGCACTTCTGAAGAGTTAATCATGGACATTGACAAACGGCATTTAAAGCTGTAGACTGTAACTTTTGCCTCTATGCCGCCATCTCTGCTTTAAAGATAAAATTGCAGGTTACTTCACATGCTTTTCATTATGTATGTTAAAATCAAATAAAGTCAAACTGACATTTCCCTAGGAAATCAGACCCAACAGCTTACATTATAAATCATTATTATAAACTTACCGTTGTAAATCGGGACATGTTAAGGAGATGGTTTTAAACACTCATCTGTCATGTACTTGCTCAATAACTGATTTTTGTTAGTTTTTACTCTAAAAAGTTACAGATTGCAGCTTTAATAATGGAATCATGAATGTCATAAGATTGAAATATACTTCTTAAGACATTTAGAATCAAGTAAACAAAACATACATGATTGCACCTGTATATTCCTCTGTGCTCTCAGTGTTATATCAGATTTTCCTGGCTCTGTCACATACAGCTCGTGTCATTTGACCTCTGCTTTGATGAGCCGTTTTTACTTCTCTTCCTGTCTTTCAGTGTGAAGAGGACACAGGTATTGGACGATGAGTCAGATTACTTTGCGACAGACTCCAATCAGTGGCTGTCGCCATGTGAACGAGAGGCGTTGCGCAGGCGGGAGGAGGAGCTACGGGAGCTTAAACACGCCTCACGCAAGGACCGAAAGATCACGCTTGACTTTGCGGGCAGAAGAGTGCTGGATGAGGGGCAGAATTTGACTCCGTACTACCAGAAGTATAAACCTACAGAACCTGATTCTGTTTATGTGTGCTCATCTCATAATTAAACTCATGTTCTGAAGGCAGCCTTCATGATTTGATGCGTGTGCGTGATTTGATTGTTGTTATTTTGTGTGTTGAAGGTTTGATGAGACAGTGCAAGCCATCAACGCTGGTTCTTTTGGACGGACGCAAAAGAACTCAGTTTCCACTGGGGAACAGAACCTCAGAGAGCTTGTCAATCCCAACATCAGACAGGCCGCTCCAGAGGTGGGGGCTAACAAACAGCAAAAACCGTGCTTATTATGTAATGTATTTTTTTACTTAATATGAATCAGTGACATTCAAGAGGGCATAAATTCCCTTTTCAAGTCAAACATTGAACAAAAAGAGTTTGTTTGACTTTAAGTGATAAATCAATAGCTGTAGGTATTTGGACACTTTGTGGGTGTCAGACGTAAATGCAACGTGCAGAAGGTTACTGTGCTTGGACACCTGTGTGAACTGAGAGGAAATGACTGCATACTAACTGATGTCAAAATAAAAGTCACCTTAGTAGAGTTGGTTAAAAGTCACTGCAAACAATGAAGTTTATAACAATGTAACACAGTGGCATTCGGTCACTCCTTGTTTGAAAGTGTGACTTAAGTTTGTGAATTTTTTCTGATGTTCTTGTGCAACAGTAATGTTAGTGTTTATGTGTGTTGAATGTGACTGTTGTAAATGTGATGAATGTGTGTGTTGTGTGTCAGTGGGTTGATGCGGGTGGCAGTGGGATCTCGAGGAAGTCTTCATCAAAGACTGCCAGCAGTGTGCAGAACACTGAGCGCAGTCGACTGCGACTGCAGGACAGAGAGCTGCAGGAGATCGGAGACAGTGGCTGGTGTCTCAGCATGCATCAGCCATGGGCCTCACTGCTCGTCAAGGGCATTAAAAGGTAGAGATCAGTTAAATCAGCACAAGTATGTGTGTGTGTAATTATTTATGCATATGGATATTAGGGCTGCAAGATTTACTGAAATATCAGAAATTGTTTATTGCAATTTTTATATTGCAGTGGTTTCCAATAACAATGTTTTGAATGCTTCAAAAAAAATAATGCTTAGTCAAAATTATAGGTTGATGCAGAGAGACTGGCATGCACATGTTACCTGGCGTATGTGTGCATGAGTGCGAGTCATGATGCTCTCATAGCAAACTGATGCTGGTTATATAATTTTCAGTTTTAAATAGATTTTATTATAATATCAATTGATTTTACAACTTTTACAAAGTTTTACAAGCAGTTTTACAAGCATTATCACATCGTATATCGCATTATTTAGTTATTGCATATTGCATTTTCAATATCGTGCAACCCTTATGTATATTCAAAAAACATTGTTTCTATAGGGTAGAAGGCAGGACCTGGTATACGTCCCATAGAGGGCGCCTGTGGATTGCTGCGGCTGCTAACAGACCCACTCATGAAGAGATACAGCAAGTAGAGAGTCAGCACCGCCACATTTACAAAGAGGGTGAGTCTGTGATTCATACACACTGCCCTGCACTGTCTAAAAGCTGCTTACATTACAATATAATCCAGTCGGTGACATTTTAAAAGCATGTCTGTAGCATTTGGTGCATCTGTCATTGTAATGGTAATGTTTTCTGTTATGTTATTGTGCAGAAGTGAAGTTTCCCACTGAGTATCCGACTGGCTGTCTGTTGGGCTGTGTCAACATCACGGACTGCCTCTCTCAGGATCAGTTCAGAGAGCAGGTCAGTGTCTGTTCATACAAACACATCCACTGTCATTACACAAGAGGTTTTCTTCACTCCTGCTGGTTCTGTTTGCTGCACAGTCATTGGAATGCTTTTATTTGCATTGACAGGTGTTGATTTGAGTTGTCCGCGCTGTTTTGTAAATTTTGCTGTGTGTGTATGTGAATCGGATGGATGTCTTTGGCTGTTTTTCTGGTGTCGTTGTGTGCATGGAAGCTGTTTTAAACATGAAGTTCTAAATAATTAAACTTTAAGAATTCTGTTCCATTCCTCAACTCAATTCAAATTGATTACTATAGCATATTATAGCATCTTTACAGTAAAAACATAACAGAAAATTAAGGAATACATGATAGTATTGCAAAAAAAATTAATTTCATTTTGTTGCACTCCATCTTGCCGTTTTTGAATGCTAGAAAGTGTTTTCCTTTATAATTTCCTAATTTCCTTTAGGGTTTACAAAGCATCATGATTTAAAAACATGTCATTTTAGTTTTGTATGTTTCTCCATGTGTCTCGCTCGCAGTGCAGCACACGCACACACGCATTCCTCTTTCTGTCTGCGACCGCTTTCCCTGCTGTCTTCTTCTGTAGCCTGCAGCACACTTCCTGCCTCATTTCCTGTCCTCCCCGCATGGCTGCAGACTGCATGTAATAGAGCTTTAATTGGTGCTGCTGTATCAGTGTGTGCATGTGACATGCGCTTGCAGATGCTGCTGCGGTGAAACTCGTTCAGAAATGCTCAGGTCATATTTTACCCCATCACAAGAATTAAAATAACAGGATGATCTTCTGTGCATAAAGGGAATGAAGGCTGTTTTTAGGACCACTAGATATTTGTGGTTCAATGTTTTCATGACAATTGATCACTCTAATGCACAAAAACATTCTTGTTAATGTAATGAAAATAGTTTTAAATCTGTGTAAATAAAAGGCAGTACTACAAATAATATCATGATACAATTGTCATAAGACAATGTCTCTAGAGCTTTTACAAATTTGGTTTTACAAATATGGTTCATTTTCTTTATACAATTAAAAAAAAAGTTTTTGTGTGAAATATATCTGTAAAAATGTAAAAATATAATATAAAATATGAAATTTAACCTGCACACTCCTGACAGTGTACATAAGATTTCAGATTTGGCTAGGACATACAGTATGAATGTGGGACATACAGTATGGATGTGGGACATACAGTATGGATGTGGGACATACAGTATGGTTGTGCAACATGCCAAAAGCCTTTTCGTTTACAACACAGCCGGATTGGATTGCTGGTGGCAGGTTGTGTTTATAATTTACATTTAGATATAATTTACATTTATAATTGAGAAAGAGAGAGAGAGACATTCTCATTCTAGAGATTCTATTGGACAAATATTTGTTTACACCCCTGTGAACATGATGAGTCATCAGCATGTTTCCCTTGTTTTCTTAGAACATAAAGACAGTAGAAAGTACGTCAGAAATAAAGTACGTTTTGGATGTTTATATACGCATACATTTATTTTGTCACCCTTTATTAAAGTACACTGGCATATAGATGTCTTCAAAGCAAACACAAATGAACTAATAAGCACAAAACTATTTTTCTGCATGTTTTTTTTTTACGTAGTCACACATGGTTTTCACATAGACAATGGTTGTTCTCAGCTCAGTCTGCAGGGGGCGAAGTGCACCATCCGCTCTCTGTCCTCAGACGTCTCACTACTGCCATTTTGACTGCCTTCACACTGAAGCAAAACTCCAGGATGTGTCTGTATAATTCATGTCATGTAATTAGTCTCAGAATGGACACATTTAACATTGACAGCTGTATGTTTGAAGCAGACATCCGTTCTCACAGTGTCTATGATGACATCAGAATTTAAAGGGGATTATGTCCAGGTGCAGGACTGCAGTTTAGCTCTGTGCCTGATTAATTATAAATCAATGAAGTCTTACTGCAGCTCAGAGCCCTCGAATCTTTTCCCTTTCGGCCTGTTTAAACGTCTCTGTGTCTCAGACACATCACTGGCTGCCTAAAGCTCACAAAATCTGTGTGCCTCTAAAAACCAAACAGAGATTCTCTCAGATTTACATTTAAATGGATGCATTTGGCAGTCGCTTTTATCCAAAACGATTTACAGTGCGTTTGAGGTCTGTGTTTTTGAATGAGTCTTTGCATTCACTGGGAATCGAACCCAATACTCTGGTCAAGGTTCAAATGTTTAGGCACTGTGTAGGCACAGTTCCTAGTTCGATCCAAGTTACTCTCTTTTGATTTGAACTCTTTTGGCTGTGCTTTCAAAATGTATCTTGTTGCATTGTCTTGAACCTTAGACTTATATTGTAAATGTTTTTTTTTTTTCGTATGTATTCGTTACTTCAGTCTGATTTGAAATGATTTTTCTGATCCAATTGGTGTTGAACCCATAACGTTACTTTAACATTGAATTTGTCTCTGTACTGTTTCTGAGTGTAATCTGTCAGCTTCAGATCAGACCGTCTGGTGCACACAAACGTGACTAGTGACTGAGTTTCAGTTCCAGTGTTTGTTAAATACAGTTATTCAACATTTAAAAGTGGATTCACTGTTGCAGATCTTATGGAATGTGTGAGTCTCTAACCATGGGCGGCAGTCACTCTTCTATTGTCTGTGTTTTATTTGGAGCTGGATTTGACAGTGCAAACATCTGTGACCGCCTGCGTTCCCACACCCTCTTACTCTCATTAGCTTTAATGAGATATTGACACAGACACTGGTGTTTAAATTATGCACACTCGTTTTCCGCTGATGTAGAAATAGCGCTGATGAAACGTAATTGCTCTCCTTTAGATCACTCAGAGGGTGATTATGGAGAAGGACTCTGAGTGACTTCTCTCCGCTGTTGGACAATTCTTACTGCCCAGAGAAGCCAGTCTTTCTCCCGACGACTTTCTCAGCCTGTATTCTTGTGGTTTTAGTGTGGTAAAGACGAGAGGAAGCTGCTGGAATGTCTTTTCTTCTGTTTGTCTTATTTAGGGCTGGTTACCCGCATAGCTCCAGCTTATTTAGAGC